>JABFQM010004162.1:0-10034 GCA_022816865.1 Zelostemma sp. ZL-2020
TAGGTATTCGGAATACGAACAAAATGACCGCAAGACGAGAAAATTCGGACGTATAGTTCACGAGATATGCAACTTTAAGTTAGAGGTTGACAGCTCACTAAACCATGTTTACTGAGCTTCAAATGGTTGAAACTTCCAAACTATGCGAGCTAGAGAGTTCATTCTACCGGGAAAATGTAGGTATTTGGAATACGAACGAAATGACCGCAAGACGAGAAAAATGGGACGTATAGTTTACGAGATATGCAACATTAAGTGTGAGGTGGAAATCTCACGAAACCATGTTTTCCGGACTTTAAATCGTTATAACTTCTAAACTAAGAGAGCTAGAGATTCCATTTTACCGGGAAAATGTTGGTTATCGAAACACGAACAAAATGAGCGCAAGACGAGAACAATCGGACGTATATTTTACAAAATCTGCGACTTTAAGTGTAAGTTGAAAAAAACACGAAACCATGTTTCCTGAGCATCAAATCTTTATGACTTTTAAACTATGAGAGCTAGAGAGTCGATTCCACCGGGAAAATGTAGGTATTTGAAATACGAACAGAATAAGCGAAAGACAAGAAAAATCGGACTCATAGTTCACGTGATAGGCAACTTTAAGTATTAGGTTGAAATCTCACTAAACCATGTTTCGTGAGCTTCAAATCGTCATAACTTCCAAACTATGCTAGCTAGAGAGTCCATTCTACCGAGAAAGTGTAGGTATTGGTGATACGAACAAAATGAGCGCTGGACGAGAAAAATCGGATGTCTATTATACGAGATATGCGACTTAGAGTGTAAGTATAAAATATCACGTAATCATGTTTCCCTGAATTCAAATCGTAATATCTTTTGAACAATAAGAGCTAGCGGTCCATTCTACCGGGAAAATTTAGGTATTCGAAATACGAACAAAATGAACGCAAGACGAGAAAAATCGGACGTATAGTTCACGAGATATGCAACTTTGAGTTTGAGGTTGGAAGCTCACTAAACCATGTTTACTGAGCTTCAAATCGTTAGAACTTCTCACCTATGAGAGCTAAGGAGTCCATTCTACCGGGAAAATGTAGGTATTCGAAATCCCAACAAAATGAGCTCAAGACGAGAAAAGTCGGACGTATAGTTCACAAGATATGCAATTTTATGTGTGAGGATAAAATCTCACTAGATCGTGTTCCCTGAGCTTCAAATCGTTACAACTTCTAAACTAAGAGAGCTAGAGAGTCCATTTTACCGGGAAAATGTAGGTATTCGAAATAGGAACAAAATGGGCGCAAGACGAGAAAAATGGGACGAATAGTTCACGAGATATGCATCTTCAAGTGTTAGGTTGAGATCTCACTTAACCATGTTTTCGAGCTTCAAATCGTTATAACTCCTGAACTATGAGAGCTAGAAAGTCCATTCTACCGGGAAAATGTAGGTATTCAGAATACGAACGAAATGACCGCAAGACGAGAAAAATCGGACGTATAGTTCACACGATATGCAACATTAAGTGTGAGGTGGAAATCTCACTCAACCATGTTTCCGAGCTTCAAATCGTTACAACTTCTAAACTATACGAGCTAGAGAGTCTATTCTACCGGGAAAATGTAGGTATTCGAAACGCGAACAAAATAAGCGCAAGACGGGAAAAATCGGACGTATTGTTCACGAGATATGCAACTTCAAGTGTGAGGTCGAAATCTCACGAAACCATGTTTCCCGAACTTTGAATCGTTATAACTTCGAAACTATGAAAGCTAGCGAGTCCATTATAAAGGAAAAATGACGGTATTCGAAATACGATAAAAATTTGCGCGAGACGAGAAAAATCGGATGTATATTCTACGAGATATGCGACTTTAAGTGTTAGTTGGAAAAAAAACGAAACCATGTTTCCTGAGCTTCAAATCGCTATAACTTTTAAACTTTGAGACCTAGAGAGCCGATTCTACCGGGAAAATGTAGGTATTCGAAATACGAACAGAATAAGCGCAAGACGAGAAAAATCGGACGTACAGTTCACAAGATATGCAACTCTGAGTGTGAGGTTGAAATTTCACTAAACCATGTTTCGTAAGCTTCAAATCGTTATAACTCCCGAACTATGCGAGCTAGAGAGTCCATTCTACTGAAAAAATGTAGGTATTCGTAATACGAACAAAATGAGCGCTAGACGAGAAAAATCGTATGTCTATTATACGAGATATGCGACTTCAAGTGTGAGTTTGAAATATCACGTAACGACGTTTCCGTGACTTCGAATCGTGATATCTTTTAAACTATGAGAGCTAGCGAGTCCATTCTAGCGGGAAAATGTAGGTATTCGAAATACGAACAAAATGAACGCAAGGCAAGGAAAATCGGACGTATAGTTCACGAGATATGCAACTTTAAGTGTGAGGTTGAAATCTCACTAAACTATGTTTCCTGATCTTCAAATCGTTATAACTTCTAAACTAAGAGACCTAGCGAGTCCATTCTACCGGGAAAATGTAGGTTTTCGAAATGCGAACAAAATCAGCGCAAGACGAGAAAAATCTGACGTATAGTTCACGAGATATGCAACTTCAAGTTTGAGGTTGAAAGCTCACTAAACCATGTTTACTGAGCTTCAAATCGTTATAACTTCAGAACTATGAGAGCTAGGGAGTCCATTTTACCGGCAAAATGTAGGTATTCGGAATCCCAACACAATGAGCGCAAGACGAGAAAAATCGGACGTATAGTTCACAAGATATGCAATTTTATGTGTGAGGTTGGGATCTCACTATATCATGTTCCCTGAGCTTCAAATCGTTATAACTTCTAAACTAGGAGAGCTAGAGAGTCTATTCTACCGGGAAAATGTAGGTATTCGGAATACGAACAAAATGACCGCAAGACGAGAAAATTCGGACGTATAGTTCACGAGATATGCAACTTTAAGTGTGAGGTTGAAATCTCACTAAACCATGTTTCCTGATCTTCGAATCGTTATAACTTCTGAACTAAGAGACCTAGCGAGTCCATTCTACCGGGAAAATGTAGGTATTCGAAATGCGAAAAAAATCAGCGCAAGACGGAAAAAATCGGACGTATAGTTCACGAGATATGCAACTTTAAGTTAGAGGTTGACAGCTCACTAAACCATGTTTACTGAGCTTCAAATAGTTATAAGTTTCAAACTATGCGAGCTAGAGAGTCCATTCTACCGGGAAAATGTAGGTTTTTGGAATACGAACGAAATGACCGCAAGACGAGAAAAATCGGACGTATAGTTCACGAGATGTGCAACATTAAGTGTGAGGTGGAAATCTCACTCAACCATGTTTCCTGAGCTTCAAATCGTTATAACTTTTCAACTATGAGAGCTAGAAAGTCGATTCCACCGGTTGAATGTAGGTGTTCGAAATACGAACAAAATAAGCGCGAGACAAGAAAAATCGGACGTATAGTTCACGAAATATGCAACTTTAAGTGTGAGGTTGAAATCTCACTTAACCATGTTTCGTGAGCTTCGAATCGTTATAACTACCAAACTATGCGAGCTGGAGAGTCCATTCTAACGGGAAAATGTAGGTATTTGTAATACGAACAAAATGAGCGCTAGACGAGAAAAATCGGATGTTTATTATACGAGACATGCAACTTCAAGTGTAAGTTTGAAATATCACGTAACCATGTTTCCCTGACTTCAAATAGTTATATCTTTCAAGCTATAAGACCTAGCGAGTCCATTCTACCGGGAAAATTTAGGTATTCGAAATACGAACAAAATGAACGCAAGACGAGAAAAATAGGACGTATAGTTCACGAGATATGCAACTTTGAGTGTAAGGTTGAAATCTCACTAAACCATGTTTCCTGATCTTCAAATCGTTATAACTTCTAAACTAAGAGACCTAGCGAGTCCATTCTACCCCGAAAATGTAGGTATTCGAAATGCGAACAAAATCAGTGCAAGACAAGAAAAATCTGACGTATAGTTCACGAGATATGCAACTTTGAGTTTGAGGTTAGAAGCTCACTAAACCATGTTTACTGAGCTTTAAATCGTTATAACTTCTCAACTATGAGAGCTAGAGAGTCCATTCTACCGGGAAAATGTAGGTATCCGAAATCCCAACAAAATGAGCGCAAGACGAGAAAAATCGGACGTATAGGTCAAAAGATATGCAATTTTATGTGTGAGGATGAGATCCCACTAAATCATGTTCCCTGAGCTTCAAATCGTTATAACTTCTCAACTATGAGAGCTAGAGGGTCCATTCTACCGGGAAAATGTAGGTATCCGAAATCCTAACAAAATGAGCGCAAGACGAGAGAAATCGGACGTATAGGTCAAAAGATATGCAATTTTATGTGTGAGGTTGAAATCTCCCTAAACCATGTTTCGTTAGCTTCAAATCGTTATAACTTTCAAACAATGCGAGCAAGAGAGTCCATTCTACCGGGAAAATGTAGGTATTCATAATACGAACAAAATTAGCGCTAGACGAGAAAAATCGGATGTCTATTATACGAGATATGCGACTTCAAGTGTAAGTTTGAAATATCACGTAACCACGTTTCCCTGATGTCAAATCGTAATATCTTCTAAACTATGAGAGCTAGCGAGTCCATTCTACCGGGAAAATGTAGGTATTCGAAATACGAACAAAATAAACGTAAGACAAGGAAAGTCGGACGTATAGTTCACGAGATATGCAACTTTAAGTGTGAGGTTGAAATCTCACTAAACCATGTTTCCTGATCTTCAAATCGTTATAACTTTCAAACTAAAAGACGTAGCGAGTTCATTCTACCGGGACAATGTAGGTATTCGAAATGCAAACAAAATCAGCGCAAGACGAGAAAAATCAGACATATAGTTCACGAGATATGCAACTTTAAGTGTAAGGTTGAGATCTCACTAAACCATGTTTTCGAGGTTCAAATCGTTATGAGTTCTAAACTATGCGAGCTAGAGTGTATATTCTACCGAGAAAATGTAAGTATTCGAATCACGAACAAAATGAGCGCAAGGCGGGAAAAATCGGACGTATAGTTTACGAGATATGCAACTTTAAGTGTGAGGTTGAAATCTCACTAAACCATGTTCCGTAAGCTTCAAATCGTTATAACTTCTAAACTATGCGAGCTAGACTGTCCAATCTACCTGGAAAATGTAGGTATTCGTAATACGAACAAACTGAGCGCTAGACGAGAAAAATCGGATGTCTATTATACGAGATATGCAACTTCAAGTGTTAGTTTAAAATATCACGTAACCACGTTTTCCTGACTTCAAATCGTCATATCTTCTAAACTATAAGAGCGAGCGAGTCCATTCTACCGGAAAAATTAAGGTATTCGGAATACGAACAAAATGACCGCAAGACGAGAAAAATCGGACGTATAGTTCCCAAGATATTCAACTATGAGTTTGAGGTTAACAGCTCACTGAACCATGTTTACTGAGCTTCAAATCGTTATAACTTCTAAACTAGGAGAGCTAGAGAGTCCATTGTACCGGGAAAATGTAGGTTTTCGAAATACGAACAAAATGAACGCAAGACAAGGGAAATCGGACGTATAGTTCACGAGATATGCAACTTTAAGTGTGAGGTTGAAATCTCACTAAACCATGTTTCCTGATCTTCAAATCGTTATAACTTCTAAACTAAGAGACCTAGCGAGTACTTTCTTCCGGTAAAATGTAGGTATTCAAAATGCGATCGAAATCAGCGCACGACGAGAAAAATCTGACGTATAGTTTACGAGATATGCAACTTCAAGTTTGAGGTTGAAAGCTGACTAAACCATGTTTACTGAGCTTCAAATTGTTATAACTTCTGAACTATGAGAGCTAGGGAGTCCATTCTACCGGGAAAATGTAGGTATTCGGAATCCCAACAAAATGAGCGCAAGACGAGAAAAATCGGACGTATAGTTCACAAGATATGCAATTTCATGTGTGAGGTTGAAATCTCACTATATCATGTTCCCTGAGCTTCAAATCGTTATAACTTCTGAACTATGCGAGCTAGAGAGTCTATTCTATCGGATAAATGTAGGTATTCGAAACACGAACAAAATGAGCGCAAGACGGGAAAAATCGGACGTATAGTTCACGAGATATGCAACTTTGAGTGTGAGGTTGAAATCTCACGAAACTATTTTTCCCGAACTTCAAATCGTTATAACTTCTAAACTATAAGAGCCAGCGAGTCCATTCTACAGCGAGAATAAAGGTATTCGAGATACGAAAGAAACTACCACGAGATGAGAAAAATCGGATGTATATTCTACGAGATATGCGACTTTAAGTGTAAGTTGAAAAAAACACGAAACCATGTTTCCTGAGCTTCAAATCGTTATAACTTCGAAACTATGAGAGCTAGAGAGTCGATTTCAACTGGAAAGTGTAGGTTTTCGAAATACGAACAGAATAAGCGCAAGACAAGAAAAATCGGACGTATAGTTCACGAGATATGCAACTTTAAGTGTGAGGTTGAAATCTCACTAAACCATGTTTCGTGAGCTTCAAATCGTTATAACTTACAAACTATGCGAGCTAGAGATTCCATTCTACCGAGAAAATGTAGGAATTCGTTAAACGATCGAAATGAGCGCTAGACGAGAAAAATCGGATGTCTATTATACGAGATATGCGACTTTAAGTGTAAGTTTAGCATATCACGTCACCATGTTTCCCTGACTTCAAATCGTAATATCGTCTAAACTATGAGAGCTAGCGAGTTCATTGTACCAGGAAATTAAAGGTATTCGAAATACGAACAAAATGAATGTAAGACAAGAAAAATCGGACGTATAGTTCACGAGATATGCAACTCCAAGTGTGAGGTTGAAATCTCACTCAACCATGTTTCCGAGCTTCAAATCGTTATAACTCCTGAACTATACTAGCTAGAAAGTTTATTCTACCGGGAAAATGTAGGTATTCGAAACACGAAAAAAATGAGCGCAAGACGGGAAAAATCGGACGTATAGTTCACGAGATATGCAACTTTAAGTGTGAGGTTGAAATCTCACGGAACCATGTTTCCCGAACTTTATATCAATATAACTTCTAAACTATGAGAGCTAGCGAGTCCATTCTACAGGAAAAATAAAGGTATTTCAAAAACGAAGAAAATTTCCGCGAGACGAGAAAAATCGGATGTATAAAGTACGAGATATGCGACTTCCAGTGTAAGTTGAAAAAAACACTAAACCATGTTTCCTGAGCTTCAAATCGTTATAACATTTGAACTATGAGAGCTAGAGAGTCGATTCCACCGGGAAAATGTAGGTGTTCGAAATACGAACAGAATAAGCGCAAGACGAGAGAAATCGGACGTATAGTTCACGAGATATGCAACATTAAGTGTGAGGTTGAAATCTCACTCAACCATGTTTCCGAGCTTCAAATCGTTACAACTTCCAAACTAAGAGAGCTAGAGAGTCCATTTTACCGGGAAAATGTAGGTATTCGAAAAACGAACAAAATGGGCTCAAGTCGAGAAAAATCGGACGTATAGTTCACGGGATATGCAACTTTAAGTGTGAGGTTGAGATCTCACTCAACCATGTTTTCGAGCTTCAAATCGTTATAACTTCTAAACTATGGGAGCTAGAGAGTCTGTTCTGCCGAGAAAATGTAGGTATGCGAAACACGAACAAAATGAGCGCAAGGCGGGAAAAATCGGACGTATAGTACACGAGATATGCAACTTTAAGTGTGAGGTTGAAATCTCACTAAACCTTGTGTCCTGATCTTCGAATCGTTATAACTTTTAAACTAAGAGACCTAGCTAGTCCATTCTACCAGGAAAATGTAGGTATTCGAGATGCGAAAAAAAGCAGCGCAAGACGGGAAAAATCGGACGTATAGTTCACGAGATATGCAACTTTAAGTTTGAGGTTGACAGCTCACTAAACCATGTTTACTGAGCTTCAAATAGTTAAAACTTCCAAACTATGCGAGCTAGAGAGTCTATTTTACCGGGAAAATGTAGGTATTTGGAATACGAACGGAATGACCGCAAGACGAGAAAAATCGGACCTATAGTTCACGAGATATGCAACAGTAAGTGTGAGGTGGAAATCTCACTCAACCATGTTTCCGAGCTTCAAATCGTTATAACTTTTAAACTATGCTAGCTAGAGAGTCTATTCTACCGGGAAAATGTACGTATTCGAAACGCGAACAAAATGAGCGCAAGATGGGAAAAATCGGACATATATTTCACGAGATATGCAACTTTGAGTGTGAGGTTGAAATCTCACTAAACCATGTTTCCCGAACTTTCAATCACTATAACTTCTAAACTATGAGAGCTAGCGAGTCCATTCTACAGGGAAAATAAAGGTATTCGAAATACGATAAAAATTAGCGCGAGACGAGAAAAATCAAATGTATATTCTACGGGATATGCGACTTTAAGTGTGAGTTTAGAAAAACACTAAACCAGGTTTTCTGTGCTTCAAATCGTTATAACTTCTAAACTATGAGAGATAGAGAGTCCATTTTACCGGGAGAATGTAGGTATTCGAAATACGAACAAAATGACCGCAAGACGAGAAAAATCGGACGAATAGTTCACGAGATATGCAACTTAAAGTGTGAGGTTGAAATCTCACCTAACCATGTTTCGTAAGCTTTAAATCGTTATAACTTCCAAACTATGCGAGATAGATAGTCCATTCTACCGGGAAAATGTAGGTATTCGTAATAAGAACAAAATTAGCGCTAGACGAGAAAAATCTGATGTCTATTATACGAGATATGCGACTTCAAGTGTAAGTTTGAAATATCACGTAACCACGTTTCTCTGACTTCAAATCGTAATATCTTCTCAACTATGGGAGCTAGCGAGTCTATTCTACCGGGAAAATGTAGGTATCCGAAATACGAACAAAATGAACGTAAGACAAGTAAAATCGGACGTATAGTTCACGAGATATGCAACTTTAAGTGTGAAGTTGAAATCTCACTAAACCATGTTTCCTGATCTTCAAATCGTTATAACTTTTGAACTAAG
Organism: Zelostemma sp. ZL-2020; assembly: GCA_022816865.1. NCBI lineage: Eukaryota > Metazoa > Arthropoda > Insecta > Hymenoptera > Platygastridae > Zelostemma > Zelostemma sp. ZL-2020. Next base: position 8,988 of record JABFQM010004162.1, read on the forward strand.
AGACGTAGCGAGTTTATTTTACCGGGAAAATGTAGGTATTCGAAATGCGAACAAAATCAGCGCAAGACGAGAAAAAATCGGACGTATAGTTCACCAGATATGCAACTTTAAGTGTGAGTTTGAGATTTCACTAATCCATGTTTTCGAGCTTCAAATCGTTAAAACATCTAAACCATGCGAGCTAAAGAGTCTATTCTACCGAAAAAATGTAGGTATTCGAAACACGAACAAAATGAGCGCAAGGCGGGAAAAATCGGACGTATAGTTTACGAGATATGGAACTTTAAGTGTGAGGTTGAAATCTTAATAAACCATGTTTCGTAAGCTTTAAATCGATATAACTTCCAAACTATGCGAGCTAGAGAGTTCATTCTACCGGGAAAATGTAGGTATTCGTAATACGAACAAACTGAGCGCTAGACCACAAAAATCGGATGTCTATTATACGAGATATGCGACTTCAAGTGTAAGTTTAAAATATCACGTAATTACGTTTCCCTGACTTCAAATCGTAATATCTTCCAAACTATCAGAGCTAGCGAGTCCATTCTACCGGAAAAATGTAGGTTTTTGAAATACGAAGAAAAAAAAACGCAAGACGAGAAAAATCGGACGTATAGTTCACAAGATATGCAACATTCAGTGTTAGGTTGAGATCTCACTGAACCATGTTTCCGAGCTTCAAATCGTTATAACTTCTAAACTATGCGAGCTAGAGAGTCTATTCTACCGGGAAAATGTAGGTATTCGAAATGCGAAAAAAACCAGCGCAAGACGAGAAAAATCGTACGTATAGTTCACAAGATATGCAATTTTAAGTGTGACGTTGAGATCTCACTAAACCATGTTTTCGAGCTTCAAATCGTTATAACTTCTAAACTATGAGAGCTAGCGAGTCCATTCTACAGGGAAAATAAAGGTATTCGAAATACGATAAAAATTAGCGCGAGAGGACAAAAATCGGATGTATATTCTACGAGATATGCGACTTTAAGTGTAAGTTGAAAAAAACACGAAACCATGTTTCCTGAGCTTCAAATCGTTATA
>JABFQM010004163.1:0-10032 GCA_022816865.1 Zelostemma sp. ZL-2020
ATAATAATGATAATGATGTTTATTCGATATTAGAATAAACATGTTCGGAAAATACCAGTCTTTGTGAAATAAAGACGTTGAAATAAACAGAAAACCTTTAAGGTTAGAATTTACATATATTATACATAATTTGCATTAAAATTTTCATGAAAGCGTTATATATATTATTATACATTCACGTTGAAATGATCTTCGCAATAATGATACTTTGAATTTGTAGGTCCGTCTTCTCGATGTGCGAGTTTCAACCTGCACTCATTATGTTTAACTTTTCGTCTCTCGGCATAAGGAACAAAAACTTTTTCAAGCGAATTCTTCTCTATATTTGATTATATTGACACAAAACACCAACGTAACAACTTGAGTTTCTCTATTTCACTCACAAATACTACGAGACTTGGGCAACGTGAATCATGGCGTCACGCTTGTTTTCATATAAATTCGAGTTACTCCACAGCATTTCTGTCATATTTGAAAATTTCAATTTTTAATCGTATTTATGAAAAACAGTTTTGAAATTGGAGCATAAGAAATTTCGTTTTACTGTGTAAAGTATGCGCCTAAACTGTCAAATAATGCTACATTTTAAAATCGCGGTATCACCCAATTATACAGAAAACTGGTATTCATGATTTTAAACTGAATAATTGTTTGAAATATTATTTAACATGATTGACATAGATTCGAATTGAAACAATTATAATTAGCTGATGTGTTTTTACGAAATTCCTAAAGATCAAAACCAGCGTAATTTTCTAGAGTATGCAGTCTATCTTTGAGTTCTGTATCTATTTCATCTCGCACACGTTCCTGTCAGTCTTCATTCTCTGAATCTGCCTGACAATCCGTCATCTCGTACGGTCTCGGAAGAGTGAAAAGCAAAGGCGACGCGCGCTGATATATTTTCGTCCAGTTCCTTTTCAGACGCTTTACCGTAGTATACGAGCTAACAAACCCAGAAGACGTTCGAAAAACTGTTTGCTCTTTTCGTACTTTTCGAGCAATTATTATGACAGCTTCTTTTCAACGCCAGTGTTAAAACATTCGCTAGAATTTATGCTAAACCCACATTGTCGAAAACGTCTGCAGCCACTTTAACTCGAATTTTGAAAATTCACTCACGAAATTGTAAAACCGTACGATACTTGAATCGCCTCGAAATAATAAGAATTTGAGCTATAAATTCAACCGTTTCAAAGATACTTTAACTATAAATAAATGAAAAACAAATGAAGGAATTGAATAACGAAAACACGGATTCCGATTGCCAATAGTTCCGCGAAGATTTTCGCAGTGAATTTAATGTTTAGAAATTCAACGTCGAACGCGAATATTGGTTGGGGTGAAGTAAGCGCAATAGGCGTGGATCGGTTTGATTGACAGGTCCGTCCAGCCAATCGCGAGACTGAAATGCTGATGAGGTTCACGTCAATCATGCCGACTTCTATCTCACTCTGCAGCATGGCCCGTCGGGGTTATTGGGTTGCTTCCTTCGACCCACCCTCATCCCTTTTTTGTCAGTAGCGCCCTCGAGCTCCTGCTCCTTCATATCCGTTTGCACCAGGGTTATTTCGCATCTTGGTGAGACAAAAAGAGCGGGATAGTCTTATCTGATCCAGCACCGAAATATTTCATTCCAAAGTATATCGATTAGCCATTACTATTAAGCAAAAAAAGGATAAAAACCACGACGACTCTGCGATGATTCGTAAAAGTTTATTAATGCTGTAATTTTAATGTTGAAATATTTGCATTGCAGAAAACGGTCTACCCAGAAGGTTACGAACGGCATATACAAACACGCAATTACTCGAACTGGAAAAAGAATTCCATTTCAACAAATACCTTTGCCGGCCGAGGCGTATCGAAATCGCTGCTTCGCTGGATCTTACTGAAAGGCAGGTAAGGTAGCCTGTATTACGTACGTACGTATGTGTGCGTACTTGAAACCACAAGTTTTATCAACATTGTTGCCCAACGAAATGCCAGCAGTTCTTATAATAATAATTCACGCATAATTGATTTCTTGGAAATTCGTAGTCGATGTAGAAAAAAAACAAAACATAAGAGAATGGCACAGTAATAAATTATCATGAAAATCGATTGCTCCGTTGAATTTTCTTGCGATTTAATGCGTCGATTGTGTTTGCAGGTGAAAGTGTGGTTTCAAAATCGACGAATGAAGCACAAACGCCAGACTCTCACCAAAGAGGACGGGGACGACAAGGACGGAGCGTCTTCGGACGGCATAGAGAAACCGAAGAGCGACAAGATCCTCGCGCTCGACGAAGACGAGAAGAAAAGCTGCCATAACTGTGATATTTCCGGAGTGGGTGACGTGGGAAGTACGCTCTCGGGCGATGTGTCGGAACTCTCGGGTGGCAGAGGTGCCAGAGGGAATAATAACAATAATACGCCGAGCGCAACCAACAACAACACTGGTTTCAACACCAACAGCAACGGCGCCAGCAGCAGCGTAGGAAGTACAAACAGCGTATCGAGTTGTTTCGAGAAGATGATGGCAGATGAAGATTCGCGATCTCAGGATGGAAGCGAGGTGGTTACTTCGCCGAGCTTAGGAACGAAGAAAATCTCAAATGAAATCAGGGTAAAAATCGAAACCGACGCTCACAAGAGTCCGAACTCGTCGAAGCAACAAATGTCCATTGGTAAAAAGTCACCGGGTGCAAACGCAAAAGAGATGTGCTCCGTGAACAGTAATGGAGTGATGCTGGCGATGCCAGACTCTACCGTGGGCACGCCAAGTCTCCCTGGTCAGGGTTCGTCTACGAGGAGCCTAACACCTTCATCGACGCCAGGAACCCCAGCTTCGGTTCACCTTCAGCAAGGCAGCCCACTCGGAATGCAAGCCGCTCACAGTTACATGCAGCGTCCAAGAAGCTCACCTTCTTCTACAAGGAACATGCCTGCTAATTCTCAGACCCATTTCCAGCAGCAATCGATGTATTCGAACGCTGGTATCGATTACAGAAATGGGATACCTACAAGCCGGCACCCGATGCCCGGGGTGGCCCAGCAGACCGCGACTCAAAACGCCTACTGTCCCAGAGATAGCTACCAGCAACGAATATCCTACGAGAACGAGATGCATCCGATGTACAGTAGGCAGAATCAGAGTAGAATGTCCCATCAGCAGACGAGGTCAACGAACGCGATAGCCCGACCCGTTTACAATCCATCCATGCAATTCCAGCAACAAACGCAGTACGGAAACATCGGAGACTACAATGGGTATGCTCAAACTGGCGCCTACAATGCTTCTTCTTATCACAGAAACATGCAAGCCAGCGCCTATCAAACTGGCCAAACGTACTCCCAAACTGACCAAGGACAAGAAGGCTACTTGGCTTCCGGAACTTACGCATACAACGCGGCTGGTACCTATCACAACGAAAACATGACTTCTCACGGTCATTCCACCGTTCCTTCTCAAACCGGGCAACATTATTACGGCGAGATGCAGCAGCAGCAGCAGCAGCAGCAGCAGCAGCAGCAGCAGCAGCAGCATCAGCAGCAACATCATCATCACGCGACGGAGAACTACGTTGCCCATCAGACAGCGGATTACAGAACCGGCAGCAAATGTCATCCCAATGCTTACTACGAACAAACGAATCAGATGCACGCCCACCAAGGCGGGGAAGCTTCCAACATTCCTAACAGTTACGTATCGTCACCCGATCCTTTCCCAACGCCTGGAATAACTACAACGGCTACTGCTATCGCCGCGGCTACTGCTGCCGTCATGACTCCTCCCAGTAGCATAGGACATAACGACAATAGCGATAGTTACGGGAACTTTGGCAATTTTTACAACGATTCCGTGCACGTCAATGCCGCTCCGCCTCCGTCCGCTGACAATAGCAACAGTTCATCTGATTTCAATTTTCTAACGAATTTGGCTAATGATTTTGCGCCGGAATACTATCAGCTCAGCTGAGTGCACGAGACTGACAACCCCAGTCAATTGGACTGGAACGACGAGCAGTACTTGTTGAATGAACTTTATTGATTCATTAGGAATGATTTCGAAACCAGTGACAATGAGTGCGTGTGATATTTGAAAGATATAGAGTGCAATGTAATTGCTAAAAACTAGACCTCGAATTCTTTGTAATTAGACATTCAAATTTAGATGCTGATGCGTAGTACTTTTATTAGATGATGTACAAAAGATTTATAGACGATGTAAAGAGTTGTGGAAAGATTGTGCAATGTGGAAAACGGATAGCGCGAGAATTATTTGCGCACGATCTCCTTTTCGTTTGAGAGAAGATCATTCAATTTTAGAGAAGTGTAAGCGACTCGAATATATTCGTTTTTGCACGCTGTACGTTTCTTAGGTAATCTCATGTGAATCTTGAACGAAACTCTTAGAATTTGATAATATCACAGTTTTTAGATTCGGGGACAATATCAGGCTATATTAGTGCAAATTCAAGTTACGAACTATTCAATCAGAATAGTTACATTCCTCTATTACATTAATTGAAGATTGATGCGAAATTTAAGTTATGTGGAGATAATTTTCTGAATCAGAGATAATCATCGTCAGAATAATATAGACTTGTATATGTTTTCTTGATACATGCATAATAAAAAACAACTGAATCGTCAAGAAATAAATTACGAATTCAACAGATTTCGTATCTAAAGAAATGGACTTGATTTTTAAAGAAGATTTCAACGACTCACAATGCGCAACCGATGCGATTATTTTTAGAAGACGAAAATAAGTTCTTCTGTACAATTGTATCAATGAGACAATGCATCGCATGAATTTTCGCATGCATTTTCAAAATTTTTCCTTGAAAGTTGTAAAACGGAACAAAGTCTGTACACTCTAATTTGTTCATAACAACAATGTTCACACGGATTTTTCTAAATTTAAAAAAAGTGTGAATTTTTTAGCGAATCCTGTTTGGTACAAATCAAAATATTTGACTGATTTTAATTCCCAGATGATTCAATTAATTAAATTACATTGATCCGTGAGTAAGAATGTAATAAACCTTCTACTATTCCAATTAAAACATTCCTGCCGGAGAAACACAGGAACGTTTTTATGCTACATGAAAGAAGACCAAGAAATGGTAAAAAAGCAAGTCCCACGCAAATTCTTTTATTGCGTCGAAAAAAATTAAAATATGTCAAAAATGTGATATTATCAATCATATAGAAGCATCATTTTGTACAATACATCTAATTATATGTTATTGTTTATATTCAAGTTCTTTGTACATATTTATATTATACATAACCGTGACTGTAATTAAATCTTATAGATTATCATAAAATTATCGTACGCGTTCACAAACAAAATCATCAAATACAGATTATAGTAAAATAAGCTAAATCTTCATTTAAGACCTTTCCTTGAAATTCGAATCAAAGTAGTAGATCATAGGTGTTAATTTATTCGAGGCTAGGAAACTGTGATTCCAAAGTTACAAAAAAAAACTGTCTGGGAACAAGTATTCCGATTGTAATTTGCAATAAAATATGAAATTAGGGGAAAGCGGCTGAGGAAGAAGAATTGACATAAGGCCGGAACTACCGAAAAGCGATTAAATGAAAAAGACGATAAATCCGGAGGCTGGCGACTCTCGTGTCAAGAGTCTCGCCAACTGTAGGTGGATAGGCTATAATATGGGCGCCTGTGTCAGTGAAGAGTTTGTGACAATGATGGATGACTGCGTGCGATGCGTGTGAGTCAGGCCCATACGACGCCATACTTTCGACCTCATATGTGGCCTGCATTAACCTCTCCTTGTCTGACCGAACTGTTGCCATCGTTGCATCTGTGCCGTACAACCCTACGCAACACGCTCATGATCCACCCTATATTAATTAATTTCTCCCGTATTAGACTTTTTACCAACTTTTCTATTCTACTGGCCGTCGATTATTTATGAGATCTCCTTTATAACTTTCGAAATTCGGAGAATCAAGAGTGGAGAATAGGCAATCGTGGACCACTGGTTCATGCGGGTGACCGTATTATTTTTAAAAGGTTTCGATATTTCATGCATCCCCCAAGTGTATAATCAACTTGATGCAAAATACTATCGGCCGTTATTGTTCCATGCGTTCTTTTCCCGCGTAATTTAGTATAAAATCGCTTGAACGAAAAGACTATTCAAGAGTTTCTTGAAATAATTCAAAGGAATTATTTTCATCCGCATTATGAAAAAACCGCGAGTTTAATAGAAAACCGCTTTTCGGTCATGCCACGTTGAAGGGTGGATACCGAGGACGAGGAAAAGTCAAAAGTCGGCTGTCTCTAAAGCGACAAGCGGAGACTTGCCCGTAGACCAAGGCGACCATAAATCTTACGATCACCGAGGGACAACACAACTCATTCACGCCGTCCACCCGATAGCCCAGAAACTCAGACTCCGCATTTCGGAAATCACGATCACTAACAGATGAGCCCATTATTTTTTTCCACTGCAGTTTCCAGTTTAATTTTCACCAAAAAATCATCATTAATCGTTTATGCTAATTCTTCTGAAAGTTAATTAAGCTTTGATATTTTTGCAATAAGAGCTCACGTGACTAATAGCGTAACATGAATTTGTCGAGTCTTGTGTAACAGAAAAACGTGAAGAAATGTAGATAGAGGATAGAGGTCCAAGGCACGTACATGTGTTGGACAGGTAAAGACTACGAGCTGGTGACTAAGCGAAGGCAGGTCGCTTTCGGCCGGCGGCTGCTTTTGAGCTTGGTTTGTCATGCTTCGTATGATAGATGAGAAGAAATGAAGGCTTGCTCGATCCACAGCGTAAACTTCAACACCAACCACCTTGCGCGTCTCGCGGGCGTAGAACTCGTCCCCGCAAATAGAATCCGCGCGACGCTCGGAAGAAACGGGTCACGAATTTGTTTCTCGCCGTAGCTCGAGATTAATGGCAATAAGTCAACGTTCAATCAATCCAAGCGGAGAGAGATCGGCTTCGAAAAACTATTCTTAGAAATATTAAATCAAATTCAGCATCACTGAGAACGATGTGACCTTGACCCCATCGCGGCAAGGCTGTACATGTGCTCTCGGTAATCCAGAGTTAAAAATGTGCATAATTTACATTCGAGGTATAAAAACGTAGCGAGTAGTTGAAAAAGACTGATTGCGCGAATGTGACTCACGAGAGAGGTGAAGATTAACCCGATATGCCGGGCAAGAAAGAGATTAGTTAATGCCATGTATACGTAATTACTAATATGGCACCTGAAGACTATTTTCTCCAAGGTGGTGGGAGATGAAAATAGAAATACCGTGTCCGCGTAAATTCAAAAATTACGTTTTAATTGAAAAGCAAAACCTACTTCCAGCACTCTCGCATCCGTTTGCGAAATATCATTTCATGATGATACGGTGGGGATCCAAAATTGCATTTCCAGAGCAAAGAATTCAATATTAGCCTTGGGATAGTGAAAACGAGTGGTAAGAGGTAGTCAAATCTGTGGGTGGTGGTCTGGGACGTTTTGGAGCCTGACTAAGAAGTCAAGGGTTATCCCCCGATTAGGTACGCGTTATAAATCTTGTGAGCGGCACAAGGGCGCCTCGCTATGATTTCAGGGTGCCCGAGGGGTGATAGAATCTCGAAGTAGAGCGCTAAGCGTGCAGAGTGAGACCACGTTTCTATAACGGATCACGAGGAACGGACATAGGTTGGTTTCCACTCGTAATCGTCGGACTGATTAGTTGCCTCTTAGCACGACAGTGTTCGAACTTTCGATGTATATGCATGATTTTATCGACTTTCACGAGGCGCACCCAAATCGCAATGTACGCGAACCTGCAGATTAAAAAACTGCTTTCAACAAAGTTACGACGATGAGTGAAAAAATTATAGTTTCGCAAGAATTTCAACGATATCACATCGTCATATTTTAATATTGCATAAAATTAGCAACTGTAATTATTTCCGGAATAATCGACTATCAAAATTAGCAACAAAAACACAAATGTTGCGATATGACATCGTAAACGAACCCGGGGCCGGGTTTGTACATTGGTAAGTAGCAAAACCTTACGATATTAATTTAGTAAACTTTTTCCAATCAATCGGATACTTTTGAACGATTATGAATTCATAATCGACTTACTCGATTACGCGTATACATCGAATCGTCATGGGCATTTCGACAAGATCACAATCCGTCAGATAAATTAATTTCTATAATCTTGAAACATTCTTATTCAAATTTTTCCATGAACAGGACGTTTTTTCACGAGAAAAGTTCCGCGCAGACAGCTCACCCACACAAAGAGAACCATATAAAATGACTAATGATGCTAAGCCGATGTAAAGTGAAGCAGCTATTGATTTGTAGATGCATAAGTGACACGTCTATTGGCTACTGAACTACCTAGTCATGCTGAGGTTTTAAATTCGAAAAGGGTAATCTAAACAAACAATTCTGGAATCTTTGTATCGTCGAAGGAATGACGAACAAAGCAGCAAAAATGTCCCGTTTCTCCAGGTTATCGACACGAATTCGACCTTAATTCTTTATTTTGTTTTCACAATTTATTGTAAAGGAGTTTCAATTCAAAAATGAATATTTTTGTATTAAAATTCTGAAAAATGATTCACATTTATTGACGCGGAGCAGCAGACGGTCAATGAAGTTTCGTGCCCTTTCAAAAGTACCCGCGCTCGTCTATGTATTTCAGTCTGAGCATCCGAAACATTAATCATCATCCGTAAAACAATACAGATAATTAATACACGGTTTAACATAATTGGGTGTACGAATATATTCTGTGATGGAATGGAAATTTGGATGTGCTTTTTGAACAATCTATCACTTACGATGGAAGGAGGAGGATTCATACAATTAAACGGTCACTTTTGTACCTGCTCAATTTCTACCTTTGTTGCGCTATTAATTATTAGCTTGGTATACGATATATATCTCGTAGAAATATTGTGAACATTACTTTTTATACTACCAATCAAGCTCAACATTTACAAAAGAATCCTTGCCAAAAACTAATGATAAACGTTTATCACGGCAAGAAAGATTCTGAAACATAAGACGCGCGCGCGCGCGCGCCGTTCATCCTAAAAGACACAATTTGAACGGAAGAAGGCAATATTTCATTCCTAATCGGATTTGCAAAACTAGTTTTCAATACGGAAAAAATAAAAACACTTTCATCCTGACGTGAAAACCAATCAACAACTCAATTTCTCCAATGTGGGACGAAAATTGGGTCGAGGATCCACTTGGAAGATTAATGTTTCCACTGATTAGTACAGGGGTTTCTGAGACTATGGGTCGTTTACCATTAGACGGAACGTGATTTCGATTTGTAACCACAACTGCAAGCAACTTTCAGCGCCGACTTTTTCTTCGACAACAAATCGATTTGTAAACAAAAATAAGTAGGTCCAAATTTGTCACGTGAAGACTCGTTACGTCTTCATTGAAATTTGCAATGATGGATTACGCGATTCGTGAAATAACCGATATGAAAGTGAGAAACATCGAAAAAAGAATCCATTGAAATACGAATGCGCGACAGTGCCTTGATTTCCTATGAATTTGAAATGAAACTCGAAACCAATTCGTTCATCGGTAACTCGCATATTGCTTCTACGGTTTATGAAATAGAAATAAAGGATGGACAAGGTTTTGTTTATATGTGTTAACATGGCGTCGGGCTGTCTTTCCCCTACGAGTTCCGTTGATTTATAGGCGGAGCATCTGACAGAAGACACCACCCCACCGAGATACGACAGATGTATATGCAAAAAAAATCGATTCGATCGAGCTGCCATCTATTTCAGATGGATCCTGGCGATCCAGGTGTCCTTTTTTCCACCCTTTTCCCTACTGCATATGTGGTAGGGACCTGCTGTACCCGTAGTCACTAAATATTATCAAGTGAAGGTGAACAACTCTTACTAACTCGGATTCGATTTTAATCGAAAAATGAAGCACCTCGAGTTAGTCAGCCAACTTTTGCAATTTTATCATTTTGCTGTTGCAATCGTTTGT
>JABFQM010004164.1:0-10027 GCA_022816865.1 Zelostemma sp. ZL-2020
TTGACCTTCTTACTGAACAAATGCATGTATCTTTTCGGCAAATGAATATTTTCCAAAACGCCACGGTCAAGTTGTTGCAAATAGTCCTGTGAACAATATAAATAATCGAACATGCAAATTAACTAAGGAATAAACATTTTTCTTCTAAAAAACTGTTAAAATGTTCAATTGTTCGTCACGAGCATTTTTGTACAATTTTTCACTCGCGTATTTTTTTTCACGAAGAAGAAGATATTGTTAAATAAATTATACTCACATATTAAATGTAATTAATTATGTTGCATTATAAATATTTTTTTCAATTCGCCCTTGCATTAAAGTATCGATCCACCTTAATGGAGCAATGAAAAAATTATAACTTCCTTAATTTACTAGATCGTGATGATAACTCAAAAAAATTACAAATTGATTAATTTCTTCAATACTTTAGCTACAAAATTGTCACAAAATTTGATTAAAATAGATCGAAGATTTTCCGTCGCACTTTTGTAGTGCCAATTCGAATATTTTCGTACAAAAATATTTAAAATTGTACGTTCAACTACTTTTTAGTTGAAAAAGCGATTATTTGAAAAGTTGAATTGGACCGATAAAAAATAATATTAACGACAGCGACAAAGCACAATGGGTTATTCATGGGTTATCGGACGCTGTTTTTTGTGGCTTTTTGACAAAATGGGTTATGGAAATTTAATTGTTTTTTTACGTTCATTTATTTATCGAAATGTACGGTTCCTGAGGTCTCATATTAAAATGCTCAATTACATAAATGTGATTTTTATGAAAACACATTATTCGTGTTGTATTAGAAAAGGGAAATAATGACGAAAAAAACACTTCAGGGAATATGTTGTGCTCGAAAGATATTAAAGCTTATCCGGAAAATTACACTTGATTGAATTGGAGAACTTAAGGCGATATAAACTTAATCTCATGGTACTTTTTTACCTTCAAGTACTTCGAATTATTTAACTTTCCGAAAACAAATTTACTGGTGTACAGGTTTTTACAATAAACCAAATAGCACATAAATCAATTTATGTCAATTGAAATTATTCTGATTTTATGTGACATAAAAATTTTACGGCGCCAATTCTAAGTGATAAAAAAGCGCATTTTACCATAAAAAAGATGGATAGTATTCCACACGCCCCGGAAAAGTAAAAAGTTTTCCGATTATGAAATTTACTTAGTTTTCTAAGTTCGTCTTATCTCTTTATAAAATAAATGCTCATTAACGATCGAATGCAATTTTCTAACGATTAAAACAAGGGTTGATGAGTAAAGTATCACGCGAAGGGTTGATTTACTATTTCTGGTGCGCATTTCTAGCGATAAACTTTTATAAGGTTCTCATTTTACATGTTTAACGTAATTGCTGCGAATAATTGAATTTTTCTGTTATTAATCACAATTTGATAACATTGTAAACAAACTGTTTTTTTTTCAAACCTCTACGAAGCGCGTGAAAAGGCTCAGCATTAACTTTATTACAGAGATTTAATGTTAGTAATATGTTAAGTGTTCTGTGACCTGTTACAAACGGACCATCAATTTCTGTTCTTTCTTCTCCTAAAAATAGAAATCGGGACGTCAACCGTATAAGAAAATTCAGCACTTTGCTGTATTGTCAACATCGAGTAACATACTCGCATAAATTTCATCCCCAAAGTCTCAAATCCGACACCTTTCTCCCCTTATTGGATCCCTCGAATGAATTCTCGATCTATCGCACTTGTATCATCGTTATAGAATATTGAGGGTTCGTCTCGCCCGCATGTAAAAAATAGGCAGCAGGACATTTATTAACAAAATGTCACTTAAAATAAAAAAATTGATACTGCAATTACGTGCCTCTTGGATAAAAAACGAACAATACAATATCGCTGCAACATTCAAAAAAACAAAACCAATAAATTTTCTTCGTGGAACATAAGCGACATTTTCGAAGTTGAAAGAATTTTTATTTCGATTCAAAAACACATGTTACATGTTACTTTTTCCAGCGCAATAAAGAAAGCTGTAAATGGTAATGATGAAATTTGCATTGAACGTGTTTACATTTTCCGACCTTATGGAAAGTGATGCAGGAAACGATGAATTATTAAAATCCATCCATCCTTCGCGTCTTTGGGTTCAAAAATTACAAAAAGTAATCGCAAAACTTGCCGCGGCGACTACGGAATTCGTTATTTTGCAAAAAATGACACATGCACGAGAATACACTACGATTTCCAAAGCTGAGTTTGAAAAGTTCTCACCGTTTTCGATCAGAGGTAAAAGCCGCCGATGAAAAACTCGATGAAGTCTCGGATTTTAAATTCGCCCGACAATCGCGCGTACTGTAACGTGGATGTGGTATCACAAAATGGGCAGGTGACGAGCGAAAAGGCTCTATATATAATCTTAAACGGCGCCGAACGGGGGTGAATACGAAGGTACGAACATGCGTTCGGCTGAGGCAAGAAGTCGAATTTACAGGTGGCTGCTGACGCGCTTGCGGTATCAAATTTGAACGCAAGCGCAGTTTATCACTTTGGTTTTCATACCAACACGCCTATATCACGCGAAACCCAACGTGTCCTAGCGATTAATGTAATACTACTGGACGGCTGACCAAATTCGGCCTCGTTCTACTGAAAAATATATCGCCTTCCGGCATCCGAGTTCAATGACTTTCTTACGACTTCGTCCTTATTTTTTTCCCAAAAGTCTTTAAAATTCGGAAGATTTGAACAAGATAAATAATCTTCCAGCGTTGCTTGAATATTTTTCGTAATTAGAATGTGGTAAAATTAATTTAAACATCATGGGTAATGAGCGTAAACATTTTTATGGTGTTTTAGATAATATTGAGTATTCAATATTAAATATACGCTCGTTTATGTTATAACTTATGGATTGTACGATAAACTCTTGAGAAATAAGAAAGAGTACTTATGTATTTCATATGAGGTATAAAAACGTCTTGATAAATGACACATACATCGTTATAATCATGCGCTGGAATAATTGACCGAGTTTATGATACTTTCGGCTCTATTTGTACGATTAATGACAAAATAAACACATTTTTATGTACGATAGTCACATTAATGCCTCGAGAGGTGAACTTTTATAACTATTCTATCTAATATTACCCAAAGAAAATGTAGGAATCCACGTCACATATTGATTGAATTATTAACTATTAATTATTTCGAAAAAAACATGTAGAAAAAGCACCCACAATTTATCGTTTTATTCGTTCTTTATCAGGGCTTGTATATTGTTTTGATAACGCATTGAGAAGTTTCGATTTAAAAACTCGACGAGGTAGCTTTTTCATCGGCATTCAAAATCACTTAAAAAGATTAATACGTTCATTTCTTTCGAATATTTCTCTGAGACAGGCGAAGAGGGTCTTGTAGCGTCCTTGATGATGGAAAACCGAGAAAAAAGGTGATTTATTTGGGAATAAACGTCGAGTCGCGTATGAAGCGAAAATTGCAAACGCTCGGGGACAAAAAAATGCGTAATCCGGGAAAGATTTTGTCAACAAGAGGGCTGAAATCTGTTTGCATTGTACATCGTAATATTAAAATTACAAAGGTATACGATAAATTTACGTGAACAAATTTGCGTGGGAGAAAGTGACAAAAGAGCTCTAATTGAGAGTAAAAGTCGGCACAAAGAGCATTTCATGAATATTTTCGAAAATAATTGTGGCGTTTAATGTGCAGAATTTCGCATCAACATATTCATGTTTCGCGCACTGCTTGCATTTCATAAGTTGTCACTTTCTTACGCGCAAAGTTCCGAGTTACTTGGAACTTGAATTGCGTCGACGCTTCACTTTTTCTTAGAGAAGAAAATTGAGTTCCTGACGGTTTGACGGTGCTTAATTTCTGGTGAGAATTGGGCATTACGGTGAGAGATTAAAATATCGGTAACGCCTTGATTGGCGAAATCTATTAGCTGAGAATTGGGGGGCGGGACGTCGAAAAAAACAGGAACTGTTTCGGGTAATGCTGTAGAGAAATACAAATACTCGACGACGCACCCACTTACGTGCTGACGACACAAGAATTGTGCAATTAGGTAATAAGGGGATGTAGGAAATAAATAAATAAACTTCCCGATGAAGAAAATTCGTACGTCATTTTATCTGGAGCTATGACGTGTATAATGGGGCACTTTTTGTTTCTTACGCGTTTAAATTAAGTTTTTTTCCTTCGATTTCGCGATACTTGAAACTCCAAGAGAAAAAACGTGTACAATTTCTTGGTTTGCGAAGAAAAGTCTTGTTCAATAAATTTAATAAAATAACAGCGCGTTTTAAACACAACTTTTCGAATTAAAATTTTGATTTTTCTATCGATATTTGTCGCATATTTTCAAGTTGGAAATATATTTTTGACATATGGAGACATAAGAAAATAAGTACTATTTATGATTAAAGTTCATTGAAAAACCCCCTCCCTTCTCCCCCGGCACTTTCGCCGATCCTGAGCTGGGACGAATCGGAAGGAATGACTGTACGTATTGTAATGAGAGATAACAATTTCAAAGTCATTTTGATCGAGGATTAATAGTATCCGGATGAAATAGTATTATTATTTTAGTACATGCCATACAAGTCGTTGGAATAACGACTTGCGAAAATCGAACGGCTTTCAAGAAAGACGGATGAGAGTTTTTTATACTTCGTGATCAAAATTACTTTTGAATATGAGAAAAGCCATTTTCGGAAATATAAAATTGAATTTTCACCGTTCTATTCATACAAATAAAGTTCTATGGATTGTGAAATTAATATTATTATTCCGAAGATTATGTCTGGACTATCTAATTTTAGCTCATTACAAAATTAGAAAAGTTTGTTACACAATTTTTCTTTATCGTGCTCTTATAAGTGGATTTGCGAAAATTCAGAAATTGCAAAAAAATAAATCGAAATCATTGCTTCGATTGAAGTGATTTTTTTTCCGATAAATTTTTCCGAGTTCGCATAAATAATTATTGCAATGTTTTTAATGTTAAAAAAAATTTCAAAATGTATATGGCACATTTTATACGCAAAAATTAACATGTTGTCCTCATTGCGGTGACATAAAAACATTTTTACAACTCACGCAAAAGGTGGACACGCGATTTCGAAATATATGGGTCGTCATAAAAAAAACATCGAAAATATGAAATGTCATAAATTGGATGGGTCATTTTAGAGCGGAAATACATATTGACATTATAAATACAAAGTTTGTAATTTAATTAAGTGAAATGAAAATTGGTTACACTCTGTTCGTTAATTAATCTGTACTTTCTCGTAATTTAATTACTCTAACTTAAGAAGCAACTATTACTTGTTACATCCTCATGATTTGCGAAACTTTGATGCGACTTTCGTCAATTAAAACTGATTCGGGTAAAAAAATCATTAAAAAAACCCGCCGAAACCTAAAGTTTATCGCCACCTGTTGGAAAAATTTGGATATCTATTTCTACCCGGTCGCTAATTCTAAAACATTTTCTTTACCATTTGAGTGGTTGCATACGCGCGTGTGTGTGTACGTGTAAAACTGGATCGCTTCGTGTGATTATTTTCTGCGGTTGTCATTTAATTCCAAAACTATGGCAGTGAAGGAAAAACAAACTGATTCTCACGAGAAAATCGAATGGACCCCGGAAAATGAAATACAGCTCTTTTTCGCCATGAACGGGCACAAACCCGTTGGTAAGAAATTCGCAAAATTCGTTGGTATTTCGTTGGTTACACAATCTTCCATTTTTTGAGGTTATGTTTGTATTTACGAGTTCTTGTCACTTTATCGATGAAAAGTCGGGAAACTTATAGTTGAATAAATTCGTCAGTTTGATAAGTTTTTCAACCGATAGATGAGCTTTTTTGTTATTTCATGAGTTTTCGTAAGTTTTTATGAGTTATCGAAAAAATCTTTTGTTCCGATCACTTGGAGATTTCGTTTTTTCAGGCATAAACAAATACTTTCACATGGTGTGCATCTGGGAAAAATTTCGAGCCGCAATTAACAAGGATGTTTCGTTAAAAGTGATTTGGGAGCACTTGGAATCGCTGTACGATTTAGTGGCTTTAGTAAGGATTTATTTATAACTTTTTAAATCGTTACTCATTAACCTCATCTTTTAAATCGTTCATAAATGTTGTCGGAACTTGCAGGACGACGTAGACGATTTCCCTTTTCCAGTAAACAAACTTGACTTTTCACTCTCCGAAACCGACTTTCCCGAACTGAAGAACAAAAAAAAGGAAGAGCCAGAACTTAAACTCGAAGAAAAAACAGAGCCGAAAGCGAAGCAAAAGGAGGTGAAAAAGGAGAAGGAAATTAAAGAAACTGTAAAGAAAGAAACGCCGTCGCGAGAAAGCAAAACTGTTAAAGAACAGGAGAAAAAGAAGGAAGAGTCGAAAAAAGTTGTCAAGGAACCCGAGGTCAAAAAGGAGAAACAAAAGGAGACAAAGGAAGTAAAGAAAGAAGTGAAATCATCGAAAACTCGTCCAAAAGGAAAAGATGACATCGAAGATACCGGTACAATTCTTGTTGTCAAAATTCGAACTTTTTTGTAAAACACTTTGTTTTTTTTAGGAATCCCTCTGAAAAAAGAACGCAAAGATTCGGAGTCCAGTCGAAGTGAAACCCCGAAACGAGTCGTGCTAAAAAGAACAAGGCAGAGCACTGACGGCGCATCGAAAGCCACGTCGAGTCCGAGAGATACACCTCCACTGAAGCAGCAGCGTCGAAGATAAAAAATCCGTTTCTCACTGCAAAATTTCTCGACTGAACAGTCTTATTTCTCTCATTTCTGGAGCAGCAGTAAAATTACTATTAATATGTAACCGAAATATGTTTTTTAGTGATCGTTTTACTGTTGTTGCATTCATTAATTCATTAGCATAAGATTACGTTATGAAATTCCATAGAAATTTATGTCAAGAGTTTACGAATAAGTAATTACTTATGTAATCGAACATTTGAACTAGGGTATTCACATTACTGTACTTTTTCGGCGAGTGTGTTCCAATTTTCCACGCGACATTAACTAAACATAAGGAAATGCACTCTGCAACGTCATAGTATTTATCTAGTTGAAATTCTATGTCATACTTTGTAAATAGCTTAAATATACTTTTGTAAAAATTTACATCAACAATGCTATTTTTCATGTTCCCATGTTTTTTGACATTTTTACTACAAAAAAAAATGTTTTCAAAGTCAATTTCTCACAATTGCAAAAACGAGTATTTTCTCCGGGAAAAACAGAACTCAAAACATTTCGAAAATATTCGCGAAAAATTGAGGTTAGTGTCGAGAGAAACCAATAAGAAATCGAGAAATTTGAGGTTACCGGTCAAGGTTTATTTCCACATAGTCATAGAATGATGTTTTTTACAAGAATAAAGAGCTCCGGGAATGCGGATTTACAAAAAGTTGCGCCGCGAAGAGTTGTTACAGGCGTCAAGGACGAACCACGTGGAAGGTGTAGGAGATCCCGAAATTGATACGCGATCTCTTCTTCATCCACGAGGCCGTGTTGAGAAGCGTCGAATCAGACCGGCGACCATTTTCGGTATATTTTTTCCAGGTAGACTTATCGTAATCTCCTGGCTTCACGTTCCGACTCCAATAAGGTTAGGAGATCGCCATCCCGAACGGGCCCTTTGACGTTTCGGATAATCTGCCGATTTTGTTCACCGAGGAACTCCACCTTGACTTGGGTGCACTGACCCTGCGATCCAGTGCGTCCCAGAACTTTGATTACACGAGCCAAAACGACTGGCTTGTCCATGTTTAACGATATTTAAATAATGCAACAGCACCTTTAGAGAAGCTTCGCTGCAATTGAAATGGACGAGACGAAACGTGCTATGCAAGGAAGTCAGCACCCAACGATGGCGGCTTCCGGAAACATGGCGGCCAACAAGTTAGAAATGCGGGAAATTCAAACGTAAAATCGGACTATGTTTCATCATTTATTTTGTATTTCCTTTTGACATCGCATAATAACCTGATTTTTATACAATCACGTAGCAATCATTAGGTAAAATAACTAATTAGGTAAATAACTAATTTGACGATTGCTTAAATTAAATCAAATTACACTTAAAAAACTTATGCGATTATGCCGGTGCTGTTATAAAACATAAATTTATACTTTCCCAAGTAACAATCGAAGCTAACTCTCTTTTGATGATTTTTGTAAAAAATTATCGAAACGAAACATTCTCCGATTATTAACTTTGATTTTTCCCACGTAAAATTACGCACCATGTTTTACTCCCATCCATATTCGTACATTACGATGCTAGGGCCTTGAAACTCTTTTAATTTCGAGGGTCTTTTGTTGTATCGGAGTCATTGACGAGGATACACGAAAGGACCCGAGGAATTAGAAGATCGAGGCCCGTAGCACGTACAGTACTTTTTTGAAAAAAGCGCGGGAAAAGGCGCTTTTTGTGCCGAAAGCGCAACGTCGAGCTGATCTTTTTGAATCGGTGGGCCACAACCACGGTTATTATCGTAAACAGAATTCTTGTTTGCTGTGCATTGTCTTTAAAACGGATGCACGTGTAGGAAAACCCGGTGTCCTGTTGAGACGTGACTCGAGGAAATGCGCAGTCACGGCTTAATGCGAAAGAATTCTACCTGCGTTCTCAAATAATAGAAAAAAGATCGGCGGTCATAAATTTCCCACGGCGGGTGGTGACCAAAAATAGAATAGAACTGCGTAGCTAGCATTATAGTCCTTCCCAATTATTTCTTTACTTAGCATCTGAAAAACTTTTCAAGCTGCGAATGTTTTCTTTCAAATCCCTATAGGACCTTCTACTTTATAAATCCAGATGTTATTCAAATGGGAGACCATTTTGAAAATATTTACGAAAAATCGAGGTTGGTGTCGAGAGGAAACAATAAAAAATCGAGAAATTTGAGGTTACCGGTCAAGGTTTATTTCCACACAGTCATAGAATCATGTTATTTACAAGAATAAAGAGCTCCGGAAATCCGGATTTACAAAAAGTTGCGCTGCGAAGAGTTGTTACAGGCGTCAAGGACGAACCAAGTGGAAGATGTAGGAGATCCCGAAATCGATTAGCGATCTCTTCTTCATCCTCGAGGCCGTGTTGAGAAGCGTCGAATTAGACCGGCGACCATTTCCTGTATCATTCCTCCAGGTAGACTTATCGTAATCTCCTGGCTTCGCGTTCTGACTCCCTCAAGGTCAGGATATCTCCCTCCCGAACAGGGCCTTTCACGTTTCGGATGATCTACCTTTTTTCTTCGCCAAGGAACTCCACCTTGACTTGAGTGCACTGACCCTGGGATCCAGTGCGCCCAAAAACTTTGTCCACTTTGGCCAAAACGGCTGGCTTCTCCATTTTTTACGGTATTTGAACAACGCAACAGGACCTCTACAGAAGCTTCCTGCAATTCGAATGATTCAAATGGACGAGACGAAACGTGCGATGCAATGAAGCTAGCACCAGAAGTTAGTAACCCAAAGATGGCGGCTTCCGGAAACATGGCGGCCAACGAGTTAGAAAATGCGGGAAATTCAAACGTGAAAACGGACATGTTTCATCATTTATTTTGTATTTCCTTTTGCCATCGCAAAACCTGATTTTAATACAATTTCCAAAAACATTATACGTTACATAAACAATGACCGTAATTATTGTCAGACGTGTTTTTCTCCTTTAGATCGATACACATATGTAATTTTTTCTTAACAATTATCAGCGTAAAATTCAGATTCAAAGTTAACAAGGTTTTAAAGATCCAATTTTTGTTCAACAAATGTTTTTCTTTCCAAGTAATAAAAATTCTGTACCCTTCTACAAGTGGAGACAAATTATACAATGCTCGATCCAAAATTAATATTCACCTAGATTTTACGGTTCGTTTGATTGTACAGTATGTCGCGTTAAAAAAGTGTTATTCAATAATTGAATGGTACTATCTATGGGAAATACATTTAATACTATAGCAATAATACTAATAATTGCGTAGCA
>JABFQM010004165.1:0-10017 GCA_022816865.1 Zelostemma sp. ZL-2020
CAAGCAATTCAAGATATTTTGTTGGAAGGAAAAGGCGTGCGACCGTCGGCCCGTGCTCATGGAATACCGAGCAGCACACTGCTGCGTCATTTGAAAAAAATCAAAGCAGAATACGATGATATTTCAAAAATTCTTGATAATATTTTGTTGGACTCCTTGCGAACGAACAGAATGCATTTGCCATCAAACATGGTAGGTTTTTGTATTTTCATTCCTTACCTTCCTGTTGTTCATTTATCTTATTTTCTTTACTTTTTATTTACTTTTCGCCAGATTTTTTCACTGGCCCAGGAGAAAGACCTGGTGGAATACATGATCAAATGCTTAAAGCATTATTATGGTCTCTCCATCAATGAGCTGAAGGAGTTGGCGTACCAGTTGGCTAAAAAGTTATCAATTGACTATCCGGCCAACTGGGATGAGCATAAAAGAGCCGGCAAACACTGGTATTATAATTTTATGAAACGCCATCCGGAGCTGACCCTTCGAACACCCGAACAAACATCTATTAACCGGGTCAAAGCTTTCTGCAAAGCAAATGTAGATAAGTTTTTCAAAAATTTGGCCCAGTTGATGGATGAACACAGCTTTGACTCCAGCTCAATTTACAACATGGATGAAACCGGCTTCTCAACAGTGCCCAGCAAAATCGAAAAAGTGATCGCATTGAAGGGATTAAAAAAGATTGGAAAAATTGAAGCTGCTGAGCGCGGAACCATGGTGACCATGGCCCTCACGGTCAATGCCAGTGGAAATTCGATTCCTCCCTTCTTCCTGTTCCCCCGCAAAAAAATGCAAAGCACATTTTTGGATGGTGCTTCGTCTGGAACCGTCGGTTTTGCCAACGATTCCGGCTGGATGTGCCAGCCAGAATTCGTTAAATTCATACACCACTTCATCAAATTCGTGAAACCGTCGGTAGATTTGCCGGTATTGTTGTTGATGGACAACCATCAATCGCATTTATCCGTGGATGGACTTGATTTAGCAGCTGCAAACGGTGTGCACATACTTACATTTCCACCGCACTGTAGCCATCGATTGCAACCGCTAGATGTGTCAGTGTACGGCCCGGTGAAGGGGTATTACAAGTCGCAGTGTTCCGCGTGGCAGAAAAACAATGCTAATAAGGTAAATTGTTGCTAATAAATTTTTGATGAAAATTCCTAATTTCCTAATTTTTCTATATTGACTTCCTTTTCCGATAAGGCATTGGAAATGCGGCACATTATTGGCCTGGTTTGTAAAACCTTAGATTTGGCGTTGACACCCAAGACGATCAAATCGGGATTCTTGGCAACAGGCATTGCTCCGTTTAATCCGGACATTTTTGGTGAATCCGATTTTGTTCAAGTGGTCGAACAAAATGAAAAAACAGCCACTACCGAAGCTGGGCTCACTGAAGATGAGCAGCTACGCATCGTCCTCAATGAGCTGAATGTTGGTCACAATAAAGAGGTGGCATCATCTTCTTTGTCTCTTGCCACCAGTTCGTCATCCATTCTGAATGTAATCGGGCCCTTACAAGCCGCTCCACCAAAAACACCATCAAACCGTGGGCGAAAACCGATGCAGAGCAGTGTGTTGACTTCTCCAGAGAACATAGCTATTCTGAAGGACAAGAAAGCGAAAACATCGTCGAAAAAAACAGCAGCGAAAAAGAAGGCAACAACACTACCAGCCAAACCTCAAGCCAAACGCCTCAAAAAGAAGTCGCCATCATCGGATGAGGATGCAGACTTCTGCATCATTTGTTTGAAGTTGATGCCGACCAGGTTGACCGCTCACAATTCCATAAAGTGCAATGAATGCAAACGTCCAGTTCATTTGAAGTGTGCAGACATGCGTGCGAGCTTCTTCACTTGCAAGCACTGCGATTCTGACTCAAATGAAGGTGAAAATTAAAAATCTGTATCCCTTTTTTGCCACTGAAGGCTTTCAAAATGAATAAATATTGATATTTTGTAGGGGTTTTACTTCATATTTTTGCATTTTCAGTGGATTTTGTCAGGTGTGCCATAACCGGGGACAAATTTTTTTTTCGGAAAAATTCGACCCTTTACATAATTGGTCATAATTTTTTTTCTGTAAGCGACATCGAGATACTTTGTGAGTGAAAAAGTTGGGTAAATGTATTATCTTTCAAATAATACCGAAACGACCTTAAAATGTTAACTTGGTCAAAAGTTATGATCAAAAAACAAAACCCGTGCCACAACCGGGGACTCTCCCTTACTTCTGAAAATTTTTATTCAGCACAATTATCGGGAATCTTTTTAAAAAATACATAAGACCTCAAACTTATTTATTGGATGAATCGTACAAAGGTTTGAGTATTGTTTGTACTTTAAAATTTAATTTGCTTCTGAACTGTTTGTTTACTACTATTTTTCGATTGAGAATATTACTATTTTTGTTCGTTATAATTTTTTTCCGGTCACAATTATTCCACTTAATCGAGATTATATTCAAGTGTCATCAATCGTGTCTTAATGATTGGAATAAAAATGTTGATCTCTGACCATGTGAATTAGCCAATCTCTAAACGTTCTTTATTTTTGTAATGCCGAATGGACTCTTTGGCAGATCGAATCGCACTTGGCAGTAAATACATATTGTCTGTGTTTAGGAAAGTTCCTACTTTAAAAAATTCTGAACATGGAAAGGATTACCAAACTACCTTCCTCACCTATTGGAGATGCGTCCTTCAGCAACTAAGGAAAGAGAGATGTTGAAAACTGATGAAAAATTTTATGGAGCCGATAGAAAAGGGGGAGGACTTTATTCAATACACGTAGATATGTAGGCTTTCTCTGTACAATTATATTAATTTTAGTTTTTTACTTTTCGGTTTATAAAAACATCAAGCTGCTTTCGAGATATTTACGTTTTTTGTTGATAGCAGCAAGAAATAGAAGCAATTTTGTCGAGACTGAAATTTCGTAACAATTAAGTTCAGCGGGAATGACGGCAATGACCTTCGAATTTACCAAAAGTTGTGATATTTTGAAGTCTGCGTCTTTTTTACGTAAATAATGTTATTATAAGTTTGTCTCATTTATGAAATATATTGGTGCTGTGTACTTAGTCAATATTAGAAATTGAAATAATATTATGCGCTAGCATAAAGTTCTTGCAAGTATGCGTATCGCATATCCAGGTTTTTGGTAGATTAGGTAACACAATAGCTGGTTATCCACGTTGATAGTTCTACATGCCCTAGAATCACGAAATCGCATCAATTGTCCATGTAATGCCTCGACCAAAGTTAATAAATGACGAGGAGCTTCTAGAGGCAACACGCGGAATGACTCTTTTCGACGAGAAAGGCAATATTTTATCTCAATATAACGATGTGTGGAAAGAGATTGCAAATAATCTCGACTATAAAGTTGTTCCAATTACGATATTCCGGAAGATACAGAGAGCCTGCTGTTTTATGGCACGATTGCCACAGCAGCAAATCCACTCTTCGACGACAGTGCCTTGCCAAGGAAACGGCGGGAACAGACATCTGGAAGATTTACAAGAGACAAGGAGAAATTGTAATCCTACAATTTTTTACACGGAATCGACTGGGGATAATGAAGCTACCGAAGAGTCTATTGAAAACATTGTTCTTGTGGATGAACTTGCCAAGGAGCCCATTTCCGATCCTCTGATTTCTTGTGGATCAACTATCCAGCAAACAACCGAAAACACTAGTAAAAACATTAGTTTTCTTACCGATACAATGGACGAGGACGAAACTTTGCCATACACCTCTGGGCATATGAATGCGAGTAACTTAAATTGTTCGGAAGATGAATGGATTCCTGACACACATTCCTCGACCAGTGATTGCACCCACGAATACTCAGCCGCGGCCAGCAATGATCTGGTGGATACAGACACAACGAGCAAGGAACATACGCAAAACATATATTGCAAACATCCGACAGTTGGAGTTAGCACAGACAAAAAATTTATTCTCAGTTCGTCTTTCCTCAAAAAATATTTCGTTCCAGGTTCTCGCTTTTTCAAGACTGGGTGGACTCATGAATTTTATGAGCAATTTGCGACAATCAATCCATACTGTGTCGTGCAAACCGAATGGCATCGATTGCACTACGGGCTAAAGAAAACCGATTACCATCGCTTTAACGCCCAAGCGCGTTGCTCTATGCAAGGTTGCATGTCATTCAAATTCGTCATCGATCATGATCTTCGTACCGACTCCGATGCTACTGTTGTGTGCACCAAATACGGTGAATTCAATCATAAACGCGGCGACATTCACGCACGACAGATCAGAGGCCAGCACAGACAACAAGTGGCGGAAAAATTAGGATCAACACCACCTGCGCTACAAGCACTTCATTATATTGAGAAAGTTCCACATGACATCTTGGTTGCTGGAAACAGGAATAATGCGCCGTCAGCGATGATTTTACGTCAAATTTCTAGCGAGAAATCATCAAAAAATGACTTGGACCGGGACCCGCACAATTTTATTGTAAAATTGCAGGAAGAATATGAGACAAAATACCCATCACTGCACAACCCAGGTTTTATTCAGAAATACAGTTACAAACCGTTTTACACAATACTTTTTACCCCACTGCAATTAGAATACCTCAAGCTCTTATCATCGCACAGCGATGTCTTCTGCTACCTCGATGCAACGGGTTCCGTTATCGCCATGCCTCCGCAAGGGGGCAAACAACCATATTACTATTCTCTAATTCTTCCTGGAAGTTCTAATTATTCTGCAATACCTATTGCAGAATTTATTTCTTGCATCCACGACGTGAATCATATTTTCCTATTCTTGAATGTTTTCCACTGTGCAATAAAGAAAATCTGTAATAGAACTAAACCAATCATATCAAAACTTGAGATGGATTTTAGCAAAGCTCTGCTTCAAGCCGCATCAAAAGCTTTTAATGGAAAAAATTTAGAATATTATTTGGAAGACAGGTGGAAAGAAATAAACTCATCCGATGAACAACAAGACTACACCGTACTTCACGTATGTTCTTCTAACCTAATTCACGCTGCAACTGGAAGGATAAAGAAGTTTACAATAGACCATGCCACGCGGCAAGTGATGACAGCAGCTGTGACACTTCTAACCCATGCCACAAATTTGGATGACGCCGGTCAAATTTGGGAAGATATGATCGTCGTGTTTGGAACAGACAAAAAGTATGAAGGTTTCGACGATGCGGCTCTCAGACTCTTCGAAGTGGCGGCAATAAACTCGAACGTTGCTGGCGACGAAGCTGAGTTGGAAACATCATTCAATGAAAAAATAGCTGGACCCCTTTACAAGCAGTCACCTTTTTACAATTTTTTTTCTGAGATGTATGACAGGAAGTTGGAGGTTCTTAACACGTGTACATCGAATAGGAAAAATATTTTCTACGCACCAACTTACATGGCATATTTAATGAAAGAATTACTCCCGTATTATGCGCTATGGTAGGCCATAGTTATTAAGCGGTTTGGTCTAACGCGAGATTCAAACGCTTGTGTCGAAAACTGGAATAAAGTCATCAAAAGCTTTTATTTTGCAGGAAGAATGAAACAACATATTCCTCGTTTCATTCAGAAAATAGAGGAAACAATTATTCCAAAGTTCAAAAGTCGAGGATATGGTTTAAAAACTGCCAGGCGGAAACGGAACGAAACAAATGCTAAGCGACTCCGCATACGAAACTTCTCGCGAACGATGCAAAAAAAGAAACCAAATTTGGTTAAAAAACAGGCTTCGTCTCTACTGAATTTCAAGGCGAAGTTACTACAGAGAAAAAAACTGCGAAAATCGACCGAGAAAAAGCAAGAGGGAAAAACGAGCGTCAGCAAGAAACAGACTCCATCCGTAGCAAATCGTAAGCACAAGTCGTCCCAGAAAAAAATGCTGCGAAATTGGGTTGGAACAAAACAGCAGAAACAAACATTTAAGTCATGCTGTAAAAAGATTTCAACTTCTCCCAGAAAAAGCTTTCCGATCAAGAAGACTACAGTGGGTAAAAAACCAAACAAACAGACATCCACCAAAGACTTGGATTCTTACGAGGAAAAGTGGCAAAGAAAGAGGCCGGGCGAAAATCTTTCCGGAACTTTTACTAAAATTCCCAAATTCATCACAACAAGTGGTTCAAGACCACTCTTTCAACAGACCATGCTAAATATCGCACACATAACTGAAGACTTCAACATCGAAGAAAACATTTCAACTACAGAAAAAATCAGCGACAGCTTCGGCGGTATCAAGGACGACGTCCTCAACAGCACAATTTCAAAAAATTCAACAATCGTTACAGCTGAAACATATGAACTCATGGACGACGATCTTGCCGAGGACATGCCTGCAAATAACTTCACAAACGATTCAAATAGCGACACATGCGCCGATAAAACGACTTTTTTCACAGACAGTCCTAAAAACCTAAGCGACACAAGAACTGTCTTGCACCAACAGGAAAGCACGCGCATTCCGTGGTCACAAATTGATGCTTACCCGGAGAACTGGGCATCAGTCAGTAAAATTAATATCTGCAATATCGACATCTATCACGAAGATTTGATGAGCTTAGGACCCAATGAACTTCTCAACGATAACATCATTAATGCTTTCTTAGCCATCACAAAATTAAAATATGAATCCGGCCCCTTCCTCTTCGATACTTTTTTCGCCACATCGTTGATGCACCAGGAGTTTGAAAACATGGGCTACTGCAAGTGGGCCATGAACAAACAGGTGTGGAAATATGACTATTGGATATTACCCGTGAACCATAACAACGTTCACTGGTCTCTACTTTTAGTCATATTTCCACATAACTGTTTTCTGTGGTTAGACAGCATGCACTTTACACCGGACACGAAGTTTATGGAAAGACTGCTCTCATTCATTGGGTCTATTTTTCCTGCTCACCATCTCCGCCATTGGGATGACTGGACACTGCATTGTCCAGTGGATATATCGAAACAAATATTGAAAAATGGGACCATGACAATGAACTGCGGAATCCATGTCTGCTTGTGGTCTTATTTCGTTTACAGTTCTTGTAATATTGATTACACAGAAGAAGACATGGACTCCGTTCGACAGTGGATAGCCACTATTGTGTTGAATCACAAAAATGAACAAATTCCGAGTATTCAGACTAAAAATAGCGGTAGAGCGAAGAAAATAACATTAACAAAACCTAACATATCTGTTAAACTGTCACGCGATCCACCGATGCAATTTCCGTCTACCAAAGACTATGTTACTTGTTTAAATGCTATTCTAAATGCAAGTACAAGCCAGAAGTACAGTTTAAGAAAAAGAAATTAGTATAAATTATAGCAAGAGAGCTCACTTTTTATTTGAAACTCCAATCACGCTAAATAGGCGCATATATCTGTATTGTTTTATGAGTTCTTGTGAATTTCAGTAGTGACAATCTTCGACTTTTTAATGAAGATAATATTATACAAAGTGCCTCAAGATTTTCCAGTATTACTTTCAGTAAATCTATGTAACAAATATGTTGGCTTAACTTTAGTGAGTATTAAGATACAAAATACGGAACAGATTTAAGGTAAATCAATATGAGCCCGTGTTTTCGCTCACCTTATTCAACTAGTTACACATATCCTTACACCTGACTGAATAGAGAAGTAATTGTCATCGTCATACTACGCATTTTATCATTGTGAACAAATATTATCGATGCAGCAAATTTAACTTCGTTGAAGAAACGAATGTGATACGTCAGTGAGACTTCGTCGAAAATTTATAAAGATATATTAGTTGTATAAGTTTTAATATTATTAGTTACAAGACTTTAAGAGTGAGCATCTTTTCGAGTCCGAAATATGCCTGACGTCGTCGAAGTAACAAATGTGATACGTCAGTGAGAATTCGTCGCAAAGTTATGAAGATATACGAGTTATATTAGTTTTAATTTTATGAGTTATATAACTTAAGAGTTAACATTTTTTTGAGTGCGTTACATCCGATAATGTGGAAATTATTATTAGGAAAGAAAAATGAGATATCATATTACAATAAGTATAGAGCGGAACGATTTGTTCATACAGCAAAAACTGAACCAGTACCACGCTAAACATATTTGTCAATCATTATTTCAAGAAAAGTATAGTCGATAGATTTTCATACTGCAATGCCTTTTTTCCGACAAAAATGTACCGTTTTCTTAATTGCGAATGATTAGACTATCGAAATACAATACTTGAAAGTGAATAATGTTGTTCTATATGTACATTGATCACCAAGTTTTTACTATCAAATATCCACCTAAACATAACGTGATTATGACGGATTAATTTTATTACTGATGACATCCATTAGGCTTGAGAGTTTGCTTCATCGGTGACACGATTTTATTCTCGACAAAACCCATGAATGGGTCGAAGAATAACGTTTCCAAGAAGTTTAAATTGAGAAAAAAATATTTTCTCAATAAAGCAAACTCCAAAACAACATTTGTTGCTGAGATTATTTATAATAAGAGCGAACTACGAAGTTTGAGAGTTTGCACCATCAAGGAAATAATATTATTCTCGACAGAACCCAGGAATCGGTCGAAAAATGGCGTTCCCGGGGAGTTTAAATTAAGAAAGAAATATTTCCTCGATGAAGCAAACTCCGGAACAACGTTCGTTGCTTAGATTATTGTTAATGAGAGCAAACGACGAAGTTTGAGCGTTTTCTTCATCGAGGAAATAATTTTATTCTCGACGGAACCCAAGAATGGGTCGAAAAATGACGTTCCCGGGGAGTTAAAATTAATAAAAAAATATTTTTTCGATGACGCAAACTCCGATACAACGTTTGTTGCTTAGAATATTGTTAATTCAAGCGATTGACAAAGTTTTAGAGTTTGCTTCATCGAGGAAATAATTTTATTCTCGACGGAACCCAAGAATGGTTCGAAAAATGACGTTCCTAGGTAGTTCAAATTAAGAAAAATATATTTTCTCGATGAAGCAAACTCCGTAACAACGTTTGTTGCTTAGATTATTTATAATAGCAGCAAACGACGAAGTTTAAGAGTTTGCTCCATCGAGGAAAAATTTTATTCTCGACGGAACCCAATAATGGGTCGAAAAATGACGTTCCTAGGTAGTTTGAATTGAAAAAAAAAAATTTTCTCAATGAAGCAAACTCCGTAACAACGTTTGTTGCTTAGATTATTGTTAGCTAAGGCAAACGATGAAGTTCGAGAGTTTGCTTCATCGAGGAAATAATTTTATTCTCGACGGAACCCAATAATGGGTCGAAAAATGACGTTCCTAGGTAGTTTAAATTAAGAAAAATATATTTTCCCGATGAAGCAAACTCCGATACAACGTTTGTTGCTTAGAATATTGTTAATTCGAGCGATCGACAAAGTTTTAGAGTTTGCTCCATCGAGGAAATAATTTTATTCTCGACGGAACCCATGAATGGGTCGAAAAATAAAGTTCCCGGGGAGATAAAATTGAGAAAAAATATTTCTTCGATGAAGCAAACTCCGATACAACGTTTGTTGCTTAGAATATTGTTAATTAAAGCGATCGACAAAGTTTGAGAGTTTGCTTCATCGAGGAAATAATTTTATTCTCGACGGAACCCAATAATGGGTCGAAAAATGACGTTCCTAGGGAGTTTAAATTAAGAAAAAAATTTTTTCTCGACGAAGCAAACTCCAGAACAACGTTTGTTGCTTAGATTATTCATAATCAACGCAAAAGACGAAGCTTGGGAGTTTGCTTCATCGAGGAAGTTGTTTTATTTGCGATGAGACCTTCCGTTGGGTCGAAAATCGCCATTTTCGGGGACTGCATAGTGCAAAAATTGCTTTATATTGAAGCGACCTTAGAGTTGGGCCGACCTTGACAAGCAGTTTTTCCGATCTTAACTGGAAATGCCATTTTCTTGTGTTCGAGGGGTCAAAGTTACTTCAGTTTGAGAACCACTGCTTTTTCACGCTGGGAAGCAATAGTCTGCTGTCAAAAATCTGCTAGTTTTACCTTCAT
>JABFQM010004166.1:0-10026 GCA_022816865.1 Zelostemma sp. ZL-2020
GTGTACATTTTGTCAAAGATTTAGGAAAAATTTACATGTTTTCTTTTCGTCCACCGGTTAATGCATTAGTATGGTACTTTTTATAAGATTTCTTGTAATTTTTAATAGAACTTTTTTATCAGTGTAGTTTTATTACTTCATACTCCATTCAATTAATAAATAAATTTTTTGATCGAAAAATGGAGCAATGATTCACAAAAATGATGGCATTTTTGAG
Organism: Zelostemma sp. ZL-2020; assembly: GCA_022816865.1. NCBI lineage: Eukaryota > Metazoa > Arthropoda > Insecta > Hymenoptera > Platygastridae > Zelostemma > Zelostemma sp. ZL-2020. The sequence continues at coordinate 218 of JABFQM010004166.1, forward strand.
GTTCGACATTCAAGCTTTGCTTACTTTTACCTCAATTTATTTATAACGAATGAAGTTAACTCGATGCCGAAAAGCATGAAGAAATATGTGGTTTCAATGTTCCCTCTCTTGCATGTTTTCTCGGGTAGGTAAAAGGTTAACAGCTGACGCCGTATCTGGTTGCAAAATTCGCGTTCAAAATATGAAACGATGACAATGGATGCCACAATAATAGCCATTTTCCGTGTTTAACGACGCAAGTACACCCATTGTACCAGCAACGTCGCTATGTTTCTGGTATATAGTATAGTAATTACGCCACATAAGCGCACTTGGCAATTTTTCCTCGGAAATGCAAGTACATTGTTCGAAGAGTATAAATAAATGCTGTATCCCCCGCAATACCTTTTAGGGTTCCAGAAAAAATTAAAACGATGTCATTTTTTTCATCCCGAGCTGCGAAGTGCTGTGATTATCAAGTTTTACAGGATGGACGTGTGTTGATTCGTACGCTTTCATTCATAAAATAATAGTTCGCGGATTGAAGAATGGTGAATTGTTCTCTATTATGTAGTATTGATCTGTCATAAATTGTATTGACAATTAATGTATTGTTTGTATGTACAATAATACAACAACGAAATAGAATGAAAAAGAATATTTTTTGCCTGTTGAAATTGTCGTAATGTATTTATTTGTCGTACAACAAAAACTTCCGAGTTCGATTCAGAAAAAGAGGAGTAACTAGAGCCTCCGTGTAGATTTGACATAAGTAAATACAATAATATAAAAGCCACTTGTGTTTGGCTTCTCATTTCAGTTTTCAAATGTCACTCGCGATTGGTGACATTCTCGAATCTCGTCACGTTGAATAAGCCTCGAATTCGCATTTATACAGTACCTTTTTGTAAAGCACTTTAGATCCCTTTTTCTCTGCTCGAACAAAGCACAAATGTGTTAAATCTACACGAATTCGATATGTTATGGAGAAACCGTACTCACGCTCAGAGGCAGCACGTGAAAAAACATGTTACCTTAATCGACTGTTCATCGAGAAATCGAAAAAGAAGGCAAAGGAAATGGCGATGGAGTAAAATAGAGAACAAGACTATTCAGATTCGAAGGTGTCCCGCAAACAGTGGGACCAAAAGACAGGAGTGAGACGTGTGAAAAGGCATCTTGACGAGACCAGGCGTGTTTTGTTGTCTACCAACCGCTCTGCTCGAATTTCTAAACTCGATTCTACTACGTAATTGGCTTGGACATTAAGAGCTCACGAGTGGTCAAAGAAAGGCGCGTGGGATACTTCCACTCGATCATTCCGAAATGAAATTTCAGTGACAAAAAAGTGTCAGGTCGTTGAAAAACGACGGCATTTTTTCCGTTGCATAACACGGCTTTTCGGGCCGTTTCCCGACTTTTTTGGTATACTTTTACGGACATGCGAATTCGGAACGAAGAAATTAAGTGAGAATCGAAAAAAAAGTATGCAATTGACGGGCTTTTCCGGAGTTAATTGGTAAAATGGCGAATGAGCATACGAGCTTTTCACGTTTCCCGAGCCGTGAATTGCGTTTCGTTGCGTTTTATAAGTTTAAGAGATGAAAAGTAGGAATTGCATCACGTGTACTGAATATTCGTCGGAATTAAACTTGGCACGATAAGATGCAGCTTCACTTCGTTAAACGGAGTTTGCGAGAAACGAGCCACGAAACTGCGAACTTCAAATCCTATTGAAAGTAGGTACCTAACTATCACTATATTAGATTTAGGAAGTGTCTCAAGTACGGAAAATAAAAACTCGCTCTACCTTAAGCTTCGTAATAATTTGCGTGGAAATTAAAAAATTATTTTCATAAAAATTTATGTTTTTATGTACATTTAAATAATAAAATATGAAACTGGATAATGATTTTGTTGGAACAATTACAAGATTCTAATTACGACCACATTAATTTCATCCGTTCATTGTTTTGAATTAAACAAAAGCCCTCTGCGAATATTCTATTTATTCACGGGATTTTATATTTCATTAAGTTTAATCTTATTCATCAAGATAATAAAACGTATTCATCACAAATTCAACCGTGTTCCTTTTTATGGTTGGATGAAACTCATGTTTTCTCTTGTTGTTGTGTCATTGCCGATTTTTTAATCAAAAGCTCAACGAAGTTCAGTTCGTTTTTCTTGCAGTATCGAACTATGGGTATTTTTAATTTTATTTTGTTACGAAGATTTGTTATTATGAATCTCTCGCGAATGCTCAGTTGCCGACGGAAAAGGTGACGAATGTTCCGTCGCTTATTCCGTGGGCATCAATGTTTTATGCCGAGTAGTATATGCTTCTCATATCACACTTACTGAAATTCTATATTGTTGAAATGCAAATGTTTACACGCGACAGAGAAAATATTTCATTAAACTTACGTTTAATTAAATTTACAGCAACAATGCAATTCATGTGTGGTTCTTTTTATCATGTAGAAATTCTGGTTATAAATGAATTATAGAGTTGAATTATGTTCGGTATTTAAAAGTCTCGAAAAAATGTTGCTGATGGTTTCGTAAACTTTCGTGTGCACTTGAAAAAAATACGGAAATATTTCGTTTCATGATTGGTATTAAGAAAGAGATTTCGATGAAAAAACAAAAGTAATTCTACAATCTCGATCCTAATTTATTGGGCAAAATGAATTTGATCGAATTTTCATGAAAATTTGTACAATTTTTCGAGGAACTACGTGAAACTTTGCAAGGTTTTCGATGATTTTTTGAAGTTTTGGAAATAACGAGTTTCCAATTGCATGCATACAATCGATTCTATTTTTTCGTCGAGTGCATTCGAATCGTCTCAGATAACGAAAGCTTCATTAATCTGTTGGCTTAAATGTCGAGTGCACTCAAATGAATTGTTAACCCGAAATAAATCGGGTGTATCTAGAAATCGAGTTAGCCAAATTGAAGAAATGTATAAATGTTTCAATTTTCCCATCGTTTCCGTCCGAAGTGATGTTAATGACTTTCATCATTATTTGATACATTTCAAAATAAAAAAGTGAACTTTCCGAACGATAAAATTTATAGCGAAATAAATAAATTCCAGTAGAAATTAAAATATTAACATAAAAGACATTCGAAAACTCACCAAAAATATAAAAAGAACATACCGAGCCTTCCTCGTTTGGGCTCACTATACTTCATTCCAATACTGACAAGTAAACTGAAACGTCATCGCCCAATACGATCTAATCTGATCTAGAAATTCTGAAAACAAAGCATTGACTGGCAAATAACAAGGGGCCGTCCTAAAAAAAGTCTGTGGTCAAAGAGGGGGAAGAAGGGCGTACAGAAACGCAATAAGTGGACATAAGGAAACTGAGGGTTTGACAAAACTGGGGGTTTGATATTGAATGTCCACAGATATTGCGTAATTTTGCATGCTATTGAAACGCAAATGAGAAAGTGGTGATTTGTGATGAATTTTTTAATAAAAATCAGTTCCTTTTACAAAGTAAAAGACTACTGTCAGTCAGACTTTATTTTAAATTGAACTGTACCACGTCAACTATTTAAACTTATCACATGATTTTTTCGCCTAAAATTCTTAATTAGTTAAACAAGAGGACATAATACTGAGGTATTAATTTCGCAAGAGCGACATTTTTATGAGGGTAAATATGAGAAGAAGGAATTTCGACGATCGAGGCAAAAGAAGCGAATTGGATGATTAAATTTTGAAGTATTAGTGAATGATGATGAAATAGAGCACAATAATTTCACTAAATTGCAATCGGACTTTTCAATAAATAGCTTCGAAATCCATTCTCAGCGAAAATTAAAAACACTGACAGAAACGAATTCTAAAGAATGACGATTGAAATGTATTGAAATTGGTGATTGCAAGCATTTAACGTCAAAAAGTTAGTTTCATTGTATCGTAAGAAAAATTTTTCAAGTACAGAAAATACAAAATATACGTGCTTGGCTTAATTTTTCCATAATGATCGGAAAGAACATAACAACGACATCGGAAGAAAGCAGCTCAATTTTGTAAGTATTGATTAATTATCACAGCACAATAAAATTGCGGAAGAAATTGAATTTATTATCCGAATCTTTCATTTTCAACATTAACTTCCAAAACCTGCAATTTCTTTGTTATTAAAAATCGCCAGTCCCCTTAATAATGCGGATAACAATTTTAACACATAAACTTAATTTCGTGAAATATGATGTATTCCACGATATTTCAGTTCACTTATATGAATTCTATTGACATTTAGAATTCGTCGCCGCATCAACCTTCTTTTTCAATCAAGTCTATGTACACTTCTCTTGTATCTACATTCTGTTATATTTGTGAAAGTTTAGAAGCGACGAACTACATTCAAATCTCAGTGGACAAAAGTTATCTTTAACACGTCCAAATATTATCGAACGCAGATGTTTCTTGGCAATAGAAATTCTGTCGTCAGGTATGTCACATTAGGAAGAAAAGTTTTCGAAAAATCGCGTCGATTCACCGCGAAAACTCGATGTATATTTAAGTAAAAGCACGTTTGGGATATTTACGAAGGAAAGAGCATGTATTGCTTAGCATATATTCGATGTGAATCCTCTTATATATTTTAACGCGAATATTAACAATTTTTCGACTTTCTTAATTCCATAAAAGTTGAAAAATATATATATTTGAACCATTCTTTCTGTGAAAATAAAATCATGAGAAAAATGTCTTTTTTATGATAACAATATTTATTGTATAACGCTGAAATTCATTATCAAATGTTTTTTTTGTAAATCTCATTAAAATAACCTATTAACTTTTCATTCTTTCGTTGCGTATAAATAAATTTGCAAATGAAGAACGCACGCGAGAACAATAACGTCGAATTTTTAATTATCTGGATAGAAATATAACGATTGGTATTTCCATTATTTTTGTATAATTACTCAAGTATCATTAGGATTTTATTAAGACATTGAAATAAGTGATTTTAAGCAGATGGTTTTTATTGCGATCGAATTATTTAGTTGATGGAGGTGAAGCCGAAATTAATACGTTACCATAAATGAAAATTTAAATTAAAGAGAAATTATAATGCAAATAATTAATTACTACTCTTTGTAAAGACAACTACGAGGGTGCAACGAGAATATAATTTTATTATTCCATTGTAAATCAACTATGCAATTAAGTTAGTAATTTTTAATGTTTCGATTTCTCAATTTAATTAATGTAAAATTTATTTAGTCAACAATTTGACACTTTTGAAGTACAGTTTTTATTTATATTCTACTTCCATTATCACGGATAATTCGCTGCATTTTTAAATAAAATCATCTGAAAAAGGACCGCGCAAAAACAATCGAAACATCGATAAAGAAAATTTGAAATTGATCGAACTGGAAAATCGAATAATTGAACAATTCAAACTCCGGGAGGAAAAACTGATTTTAATTGAGTTTATTTACGAAGAAAAATTAATCGATGAATTCCGACTTTGGCAAAAGTAGCAGTAAAATATAAAAAATAAAATTTCAGGGCTGAAACTATAGGTTTCGTCAATGCATTTTTTAACGTAAAGTATTGTCATACACTTAGATAACAACTCTACATTTACAATATTCCGTTATTGGCATTCACTAAAACATCAACGTTAAGTAATTTACATCCGGGATAATTTTACATCGTGCCGCCTGTAAACTTGAATGAACTGTAATTTTACGTCTACAAATTTACATAAAAACCTGTAAACTAACACGAAAAGTATTGACTTTTAGAAATGTTTTTCCGTGCACGTACCAAATTGACGAAATTGTTGATTCTGACTGTAAACTGAAATAAATTTGCACGGAAAGACGAGACGAGGAAACTTTGGAATTCTACAACATTTATCCCCTCTTTTAATGCTCCCTTCTCTTACGCCTCACCAATTTCCCTTAAATCACTTATCATATATGAGTGTTGTATGAGCACTCCTTCTCCCCTGAGACCGCCCACCTAACGATGCAGCCATTCCTTAGCGAAGTTTTTGTCTACCATCAGTGCTAAAATGAAAAGCACAACCCCTCAAGCGAATTTTGATATTACATTTCGATCGCAAGTATATTTCACGGATTTCAAAGCATAGTTAACAATAACTTGAATTATACATATTTTATAATTATACATATTATAAAGTCTTCTGCAAGTTCGCTCATTTTTTTTACTTTATTGTGTCGATGTAATATATTTGTTGTTAGATAACTGTTGCCCAAGACCAAATTTTATCTGCTAGTCCAAACATAATTTACTTGTACCCAGATAATAATTTTGGACGTCGTCTATTTTACGTGGATTTTGCACTTTATATTCAATAAATACAATTCTTTTAGAAATTAATAACGCAAATTATCACAGGATGGACACAATTTCCGAAAATTTCTTAATTTTACAATTTCTTTTTCATTTTTCAGCGTTTTAAAATTTTCAGTGGGCAGAAATGAAAAATGACATGATAATAAAATCAGAATCGTCAAATCACGGAGTGTGTTTTATCGTTGTTTCGGTTGGGAGAATTTTACGTGCAACTAAATTATGAAGTTAATATTCACGACATTTACTGTACAATTGTTTTTAAGAATTGTAACTTCATGAAGAGGATCCTTTTTAAATTAAAATGAAATACTTTGAGCAATTCACGTTGTGCACATTCAATGTACAAGCTAAAATTCATTCATTCAATATTTAAAATAATTCGAATTCTTCAACTTTCAGGTGTCAGTGAACTAGTCAAGTTCACTGCGCTTCTGAAATGACAAGTTTTTATAAATCTTTTTAAATGCAGTGGTTTTTTCAAAAGATCACCCATTAAAAAAAATTTATATTCATAATATGATATTATACATAATTCAAGATTCGAAAAGATTAGAATTTCATCGATCAAATCATCACAGTAAAAAATATTATTGTGACACATTTTTAACGTATTAACTAGTCAAATTATATGAAATTAACATTCGAGTGGACTGTTTTAGACACGAAAATATGTAAAATTGAGGATTAAAATTTTTACCGTGCACGAGAATGGATTCAGATAATAATACAAAATTCTTTTTACTTGGAGCAAGTAATTTCAAATATTCGTAGTTTCTACACTTACATACTTTTTCACGATTGGTACAAATTGTACTACGATCTGTATTTTCATTCCATGTATTTTACGCAATCGTATATTATTCGGTTGAAAAATTCCACGTTTGGGCGAATAAAATTCAAATGAAAATCGAAATGCTCAATGAAAATTCACTGAATAAATATTTAAACAAATTAGCATGCATTTTTCACGTGTCTGATTCGTGTGCTTGATCATTTTGATTTGATATAAAAAACTTTCTGTGCAGTGTGTTCATAATCAGTCGATTTCCCGTAAAAAAACTCTTCGAGAAATATTGTATTATTCTGCGACTCGATAGCGATTTTAATTTTAACCGTTACAGATTTTAAACATTATTTTATTGTTGATTAAAGACACCAATGTATGATAAGTAATATTTTCCATCAATAATTATTCCGGGTGCAAATCGTTAGACTTAATAGAATAAATGAATTCAAAAATATGATAAAAATTTCGTTCCATCACATATTAAAAAAGCAAAATTTCATACTTAAAAATAGAAGACTATCGAATTGTTTTTTCGAAGCATATTGAAAAAATAGATCGGCATTATCGTTTTGATGGCATAAATTTTGTTTCAAGATTTCATTTATTTCATTTCGGCATGAATAAAATAAAAATATCTTTTCAAAATCATTATCATCGTATCTAAATATGTACTTACATTCTTTTCCTCCTGAATAGTCCGTCCCATCCAAAAAACCAAAGATTTTGAACAACATTTCAATCTTTTCACAAGTAAAAATAAAATTTCCAATACAAAAGAAATGTCCCGAAACAGGAGCAACCAAAGGAGCGGCAGCAAAAAATGATCGCGTCGGTCAATCGGGCACCAGCAAAACTAGTAATGCAGTTCCGATCGCTCGCTGAAACAAAAAACCAAATGGGCAGGATAAGTTTCAAGCAATGGCGTGGCCAAGTATTGCCAACTACTCAAGAAACTATGATTATTGGCACGGAACATAGTCCAGTAAAACCTTCTGACGCGTACAAATCCACGCAGAGACGAACACGTGCTGGCGTAATAGGGTAACATGTAAATGTAGGCGGAGGTTGGTACAAATAAGTGAGCATGTTTTCATCTCTTATTCTTTGAAAAGCAAATAAAAAAAATCTGAAACAAAGGAGAGAGGGCGGTGCCTTCAGCCAAGATGGCTGTGCCGTTAGACTGCCCCAGCGTTGGAACTCTTAATTAAGATAAAAGCCCAGGAGTATCGAGCCATTTGTTCGCAATTTTTCCGCTTATGCCATATTCCCCAAGCAGTTGATAGCACTCAAATCCTTCGTTACAGTCGCAATAAATCGAAGCCTGACGTAACGCCCAATTGGCAGTGATTTTGCGAGAGGAATGTGAATTCTGATAAAAAGAGATGGATCCAGAAAGTTTTATAAAGGACTGTACCGTAATGGGGTAGATGCATGCTTTGAGTGTGACAGCCCTTCAGGAGTGTTATAACTGGTGGGGATATCAAAACCGGAGGAGGGGACATTCGTAATAATTCAGAATAAAGTCAGCTCACAGATAGAGCCAGGGAAAACCAGTTTTGCGCTTATGCGGAGGGCGTTCCTTACATACACTCTTCATCTTCCCAGCAATATGTGAGTCCCGTAATTCTCGTACTCTGGAATGAAATTGGTTATGTGCGCGGAGGTAGATTTTATAAGGTGACTCACTGGCTCGGGTAAGGGTTTTAGAGACCACACAAAAATCAACATGGCAGTGGCGCAGAGATGGCGGTCTCACGATTTCGCGAAGGATAATGCGATTATCGGATTTAAATATCAAAACGCATTCGTAGGACGGACCTATGAATATTCTGGGGCTCGCCTAAATAACGAACTAACGAGCCGAATTACGTCTACGCGGGGTGACTTTATTACGCTGGATTTGCATGGTACCTTCGCCATGTTGTAAATTCAACTAAATGGTAATCTCAGAAAAATATCACGAGATGCGGGTTCATTGGTTGACTGACGGAAATGCGCCTTTCTCTCTAATGAAGACGTTTGTTGGAAGGTGAATAATAAAGTCAAATTTTAACATGGGAACTCGTTGAAATTCGAGTTTTTGTGTTAAATAAATATTCTGATGTTCTGATATTAATCATGCAAATGATGGAGATCTATTTTTCAACTGTTTTTAAAAATTTACACGAACCTTTTGAATCATGGAAACAATTTGAAATTATTCGTGATCTAGCCTAAAGATGCATGATTATCTATAATCACTATAGAATAATTCATGATCAGGGATAATAGTGAATGATTTGCACAAAAAATTATTCTGTTGCACTAAACTTTAATTCAACAAATTATTTATACAAATGTTCTCTGCAAAGTAACGTATGTGAGGACCTTTCTGCAAGAACGACTCAAGTCGAGTAAAGTTGTTCTTGCGTATTTTGCTCGTACGTGTAGCTTAATACATGTAACAGATAAGAATAATATCTGTCTTCATTCAATAATGAGAATTTAAATGGTCAAACAATGCATGGGTTTGGAGCGCGATATTGACGGTCGTAATCGGCCGTAAAGCGCGCTTAAAAAATGGAGCCCAATGATTTGAATCTACGTTTTCTTCAATTATAAGTTTTCTGAAATTCTCACCCATATGATTCATCATTTCGTAGTAGTTTCACTGTCAAACTATTGAAAATTCTCATGATGAGA
>JABFQM010004167.1:0-10025 GCA_022816865.1 Zelostemma sp. ZL-2020
TTTTTCATACGGAATTTATGGACGAACGGAGCATCGAGAACTTCTACCCCGGTCCTCTTTTCTCCCTCCTCCCCTCCCTTTCCACAATCGTACCCGAGAATTTCGATATACGCTCTCCGGTACTCGCCGAATTCGACGAAAACCCGCGCCCGATCAGAATGCGATTCGAACTTTATATGGAAGTATGCGTGCATAAAGACTCGACATATCGCGCAATTGAACGTTACAATGGGTTCACTCGCATCACCGACACTCGTTGCGATTCGGCTCGTTCCTTTTTTCTCCTCTTCGGTTTTTCGAAGTCAGGCGCGTGGAAAAAAAAGTTTTGTGCTTTTTCATATCGCGAAAAATATTGAACATTCGCGGCCCGCATCGGGGGGATACCTTTTTTTTTCAACACCCGTCTTTTTGCGTTCGATAAATCGTGCGGCGCATTATTCGAAAATCGCGTGGGGGAAATAAAAGAATGGCAACTGCACACGGTATTTTCAACGTCAAATTATTTTGCCAACGGGTTTGTCAAGTCCGTTTCGTTGCTCCGGCTCGCGGAAGTATTGTTTGCGTGAAATTTTTGACAAATGCCGTTTGTTCCGAACTCGGTCGCCGTGCGGATGAGCAATTTAGGTCCGTCCAAACTTGGCGAACGTGTAATAGAGCAAGGTGAAAAGTTCATTAGCAGTCTCCGTTCATTGAATTATTGGCATAAGCGCGAATTTTAACGGACGGCCACCTTTCTCTATCTATTTCTCTCGACTCATTTTGGCGGAGCGTATGTAAATGTTGAAATAATGATCGAACGTGGCTCATTGATGCAAGTTCGCTGAATAATGTTGCGTTATAACATTTGTATGGTAACGCAACGTAAATTCACTAGGAATGTCTGTGGTACTGCATTTCATCCACCGCATAACAGATGCTAGGCTAACCGCGTTGACCGCGCTGTGAAACTCTACAGCCGGCAAATACGATTATTCATTTCGAGAAAAAAAGAGAAGCGTCGTTTCATTCAGGAGACCGTGCAATTTACGATCAAATTACAATTCGACTTTTTTCCTCGCCCGTAATAAACAAACAGTGCCCTCCGCTGCTGGCAAGGAACGTCTGAAATCGCAATTACCGTTGCCCCAAGACCCGGGAGAGTCGGAGGCAAATTTTGCATCGACGCTTTCGCGATGCTTTTGATAGCCAAGAAAAATATTCCAGCCGCTGGAATTTTTTTTTTTAACGACTCGCCGAAATGACCGCGATATAATGAGCTCGCGATTTCAGGAACTCAAAGGAGCACATCTCATTTCCCGGGAATAATTCTTTCTACTTTGGGCAATGGAAATAGCGAACAATTTGTTTTATAACACGATCGTTTTGCCGTTTTTTTTCAGTTACGACAACGCTTGCTCTTTTGATAAGCGTTCAGATGTCAACGCTGTCTGCCCTTTGGTTACCTGCGTTCATATTGCTCAAAGAGTGTCGCTCTAAACAAGGATATTGTGTCAAAAACGAGCGCTCGACACAAAACGCGGACACATATGACAGTGCGTTCATATTCACGAAAATTGTTATCGTTTACGGTAAATTGGCTTCAAAAAAAACTGGAAAAAAGTTTCCGGGATAAATGGTAAACGAGATTTTTGTACGTTTCATTTCTTGCCAAACTCTGTCAGTTGAAGCTTTTGTATTATTTAACATCGAATACCCTTTAAGAGGCTCACGATTTCCTCAAAATAAATCCTTAAAATCCTTCAAAAGAGAATATAGTTGATTTTTTTACCAAGTTTTTAATTATAATCGATACCTATGAACATTCACATTAATTCTCAAATTTCAAATTTACGCAGCTGAAATGTAATGAACATTTGCTGAGCTCTGTTTGGTGTATTGAATTTAATATCCACATTCAAGACATATTGGACACTGAGAAATCGAATTGCGCCAGGTGCGACATAGATCGACATAAAATGATATCGTAATATATATTAATGAGCAAATGAATAACAGCAAAATTAATGTCAGAATAGAAACATAAGAACGCTGTTTTTTCTTGCAATATTCATACACACAATTTCGTAAACTTGAAAGTCATTTACTTACTGATTTTCTAGTTTAAAATCAAAGTTAAAACAAACTGTGATTTAATCCCGTTCAATAAATAAATTAGAACCAAGAATAGTTCAAGTCAACTCAATGTTTGACATTGAAAAATGTCAACAGTTACAGAATTTCCCAACCCAGTCAAATTAGAAGTTAATAGCTCCAAAAAGTAATTAAAAAGGTTAATAAATCTCCGACATTTCCCTTGATTTTCAACTTGAAAGTAAAGTTACAAGCCAACATGATAACATGGTTGTATAAAAAATGTGCGAGATCACGTAAAAAAAGCCAAGAAAAAGCGTTTCAGCGGTAACAACAAGTACAATAATGGACCATCATGAAACGCGACGTGCCGTTGAATTAAAATAATGACGTATGTTGTAGGCGACGCGGCTCGTGATGCCGTTCGTGGCTGCGTGACGTGATGTACGGCGCGAAGGCAGAATTTGGACGAAATGCTGACGGTCAATTCCGTGACGGTGCCGAAGCGTATAACGTGAATGTATCAGTCGATATTGGACATTGCATCACGCCGCAAACGACATGCAGCCGCGAGACTCGAGGGGCGAATATATGCAGGTATATTGTTACGCGCTGCATGTGCACCTGACGAGACAGAGACAGGAAAAGAGAGACAGGCTAGTTTGTGAGCCGATAAACGGCTCATTTTCTACTTGAGTGTTCATTAAGCTGGCAAATCCGACAGTTAAGTCCTGTTGGGTTCACAGGAGATATTCATTTCGAGAATGCTAATTGCCCAACTAATACGTTATACATGATTGTCCGTGATTACGCGAAGAGCACGGTATAAACCGTAAAACCACGTGCGCCCCGTAATAAGAATTCGAATCCGCGCCACAATTCGTTGGAGGAATTATGAAATTGTTGATATAAATGTTTATTCGCCAAAAACGGAGATTCCCCTTTTTTTCAAAATCACGATTGGTGCATAATTCGCCTGACTTTTATTTAGAGGAAGAATTTTCCGAGCAGATAAAAAAAGAAAATTAAAATAACCCAATAATTTAAGCGAGAAATGCGAAAAAATGTCGGGGAAAGAGATAAAAGTTTTCCGAGAGTTGAGAAATGAAGTTCAATCGATAAGTTGATCACTCTTCATTAATTTCAGAACGAATTTCCGAACGAAAAATTCCAACTTCTCGAATCGTATAAAAGGTTGGTTGTGTATCGCCGGGAGGTAATTTTCTACTTCGAATCGCTTTAAAAGCTTATAACAAACCAACGAACAGCTCTATTTAAATGGAATTACCACACTTCGATGTACCGTCGAGTCGAATGCAAAGATGCAATTTCCAGAGCAACGTCTTTCCGAAGGTATTTTACAAATAGTGACGATGCAGTAACAAATCACCTCGGGTCACTGCTGTTTACTTTGCATTCCGTAACTGTTTCTCTAATTTCCAATTGTGCTTGCTCGATTTATGAATCCCGTGTCGACGTTTCTGCTGAATGAAATTCTGAATGAAATTCCCGGAAGAACAACGCGTTTTTTTTGCGTAAATGATTCGGTATAATATTTAGAATGGCTTTATATACAGAGTCAAAATTTCTCAAGTGGACTTCAACGGAATACAATATTTATAAAAATCTCCCGAAACAGTTCTGAAAAAAAATTAATTTCTCGCGATTCAGCTAATATAAAGACTCGGAATTTGGTGAGCATACGTGAAAAGCTTCAAGCTATCGCGCGATGAATTGTAATTTTTTTTGTAAATATATTTGAGTGCAAAAATTTCGAATGTTTATAAATAATTGAAGAATTAATGAACTTCTCCCTCAATTTTCGGATCTTGTTTTTGACTCCATTTTTCAATACATTTCTACGATGTTCTAACAATCCGAAAAATTTGGGATCGCATTATTTGTGCAAACAGCGGCGATTTTTCTAGCGCGGCGCACGAACACTTGCGCTCTGCATTGCTAGAAAAATCACTGCAACTTGCACAAATAATGCGATCTCAAAATTGTTTCGATTGTTTTAGCACCGTGAAAGTGTATTTAAGAAGTGAGTAAAAAAAGTTTCAAAAATTGAGGGAGGAGTTGACTAATTCTTAAATTGTTTATAAACGTTCAAAATTTGTTTGCTTAAACATGTTAAAAAAAAAAAAAAATTCATCACGCGATAGCTTGAAGCTTTTCACGTAAGCAGACCAAATTTCAAGTCCTTACATCAATTAAATCGAGAGGAATAAATTTGTTATCAACACAGTTTTGAAAAATTCAAATTTTGCAAAACTGTTTTTGGAGATTATTATGCACGTTTGAAAGTATCGAAATCAACGCTTCATAGATTGCTAAAAGATTATACTATCTTATGGATTATTTTACTTTCATTGCATTCTTCTAATATAAATGCAATTATAAAAAATGTTACAATCAAGTCGTTCTTCCGGTAAATGTGGAGTTGAGTGCAACTTCCGTTCTCTTGAACTTAACAGTGTCATAATTATATCACTTCCTCGAGATGTGAATGTGAGAAATAAGTTTAAAATCGTGTACTATTCTTATCGGTTTTACCACATTTTAATTGTGGATGAACACAAACAATTATAAAACATGTAAAATATTATAAAAATATAAACTGATTATTCATTTTTCAAGTGTCTAACTTGGTATGTATTCTTTCACTGCGCTAAAAACACGACATAAAATTAAGCTTATATGGTTATTCCGAACAAAATGTGAAAAATGATGTCAAGTGATTACGTTAAGTGGTCAGATCGAAAGAGGTGTAGAAAAAGACAGGAACTCATTTTCATTTAATAAGTAGCTTGAATAATCTAAGCAAAAAATTGACGGCATAAGCAGCATCTATTACATTTTCTGTTGAAAGCAGTAAATCTTATCCAGTTTCAAAGACGTAATTTTAACTGAAAAACAGTGAAATTTCACGGTAAACATTAAGATATTACGACAAAAATGTACTTGTTTCAACAGTGTAGAAAAACGGATCGAGCCAAATTAGAACAATAAATTTTCCTATTTTAATCAGAGAAATTTCGAATGTACAACGGTGTACATGGAACAATCTTATCTTGATTCGAAAAGATTGACAGAATTATGAAGATTCTTCACGAATTAATCAAAAATCCATCAACCAATCAGTAATTTTCTCTGTTTTGTTGGCGGTATCAGCAGAGTAATATCTACGAGGGCGTACACAACGATGTTTATGCACATTTTCTCTCTAAAGAATTGCATTCTTACCTTATCAACGATACGCTGGTACGCATAAGTACACTGACACTATCCGCTCGCGTTCATACGGTAATAGGTAGCAATTTTCTTATATATATACTACATACCATACCGCCAAGTATGTTGCGAGAAAAAAATGGGCGTTCATAACACTCGGGCGCGAAGGTACTGTTGAGAAGAGTAAATTTATTCTACAAACAGGAATAATATTCGGGTCCAAAAGGAACTGTTAAAAACAGTATAGATTTACGTTTGAACATCCCAATTTCTACTGTAAAATTTCACTCGGTGTACAGTTTCGAATTCTCATTATTTTCGAATTAAATTTGCACACTTTCGTGTAGATTAGAAGTGCGAAATTAAATGATTTCCATCCCCGTAATTCATCCAACGACGATGAAAGTTATGTGATCCAGATTATTATTTCAAAACTCATTGTTAACTGGGTTCTCGCGATGCGAGTTCCATCCTGCGCTGCCAATTAATAATTACCTCCTTGGAACATGTCACATGCGAATGAGCAGTTCACAATGTTACCTTTTAATTATTCATTGCACTTTAATTACCTCATTAATTATTATGCGGGATGATTTATTTTTCCTTTCAAAAAGCGAAGTCAACGCCGCTTGTGAGAGATCATTACAAAAATTTTAGTACTTTACGAAACTCGGTTTATAAATATCCCATGCATCATAAACGTCACAAGTATCATAACAAGAGTCTTTTATTATAACGATAAATACACACGAACACGCGTACTCGATGGTAGCAGTAAGTAATTATGCAGCACAGAATCAATATTCCATTGCCCGGGTAATAATCTCAGTTATTAACAATTAAATTCCAGCTAGTGAGTCTTTGTTGCCAATTTACGATCTACTTATTATTAATTATAGATCGATTTCACTCGACCACTCGACGAATCGAGGAATTTGTTTTTGAAAACTTCCGAAAACAAGCATATTTGCACCCAAATGCACGAGCTTTCGACATGATTCATAAACCGAATCTTCCCGTCAAAGTTTCGAGCGCGACGCAATTTCCGAATCAACATTTTTTTCCGTACACCAAATATAATACCGAGTTTTGATTTACTCCCAAGCTCCAGGTAGCACGTAGCACGTGCGAGGGAACGTTGATGCGGGGGCATGCACATAAATATTCAGCAAATCTTGCACGTCGCTCTGCTTAGCGAACTCTTTTTCAAGTAATTCCAGGATACGTTTCCCAGTTCTTTCTTTCCCCGGCTCTGCTCTCGTGGCTGACAAGCCTCGCTGAAAATGTCTGCCACTGACGAGTGGGATTTTAGCTTCACCATTTTTGCCCGGCTCGCATGAATATATAATGGGGAGGGATCGAAGCGAGAGGAAAAAGACACGTGGAATAAATAAAATTAATAAACAAGCGTGTAAATAAGAAGAAAAGGCCGGTCGAGCACACGTTAGCAAGCGTGAAAAGGGGAACATTCGAAGCGCTTGACAGGCAGTCTTCGATAGATAAAATCTCAAAGACATTCCCTTATAAGCAAAACACGCACGTGCTCACGTACGCACTCACACGCGTGAAAAGAGGCGGAGCGAGAGAGCGAGAGAGCGAGCACGGGAGGTTATCTTCGTGACGCTCGTTTTTTGTGTCAGCCAGTTATTAGATTATGATTAAACGATCTGTGGGGCTGGGCCGGGAAGGGAAAAGGCGGCGCGAGCGAAATAGAGAGCGAAGAAGACGGTTGTTGGTGGAAGGGAAGAAAGAGGAGGATGATAAAGAAGTAGGCAGAACAAACGAGCATCGCGGAGAAGAAACGAACTAATTAAAATACAAATACCTTAACTGGCTCTTGAGGGATTAGTTCCGTCAGCGAAAGCCTGTTACGTCGGCCGAGAGATGCCTTATATTTTATGCAGCGGGCGACTCTCGAGCCGCGCGCATCCTTACCTGGGTGAGAAAGGTTTCTGTGCTCTTCTCTATTTTCGCCAGGCACGATTTTCCGGCATACCCCGGGACGCCACTTTGCGCTACGTTTACGCTTTAATATCTCCGACTTCCCATTCTTTTGCCCCTTTGCATGTTTATAGATGAGCGACCTACTTAAACATCCGGAATGACGTTGTCTTTCTTCCGTTGCCTGATGAGACTAACGCGGAACAATCTCTGGATGGCACTAGGAAAATCTCTCTACCCCGTTACTTCTTAAAATTGTATAAATTCGAGATTGAGCGCAACAAACTGTCACTTCGCGCTCTTCCGCGATCATTCATTATGTAACGCTTTATTATGTTTTTTGCACCTACTTATTCGCCTCGTTTTAGCGATAACGCTCAGGGGGGGAAAGAAAAAAAAATGCTGGGAGAGGGATCGGTGTCTCGGGGGGGTTTTAATTTTGAATTTATTTGTCGTGAGAAAAAAATTGTTTCTTTCAAGTGTCAGTGAGTTGTAAGAAGCATTAGTTCTGGCGAGAGCACAAACACGTTTTATAAACACATGAAAGAACTTGTGCGAATGCCGTAATAGTCCCTTTCAGCAACGTTTTTCTTCTCGTATAATAGCAGATAATATAACGGTGGTATTGGAAGAAAAATATACCTGATGCAATAATAAAGTTGTCTACGCTTGACTTCATTTCGGTTTTAATTTCAGGCTCGTAAGAAACAGAGAGCTAAGTGGATTATCTGGTATTGTTGGATGAAACATTATTGATCTCGGTTGATCCGCTATAAAATCGATCAATCATTTTCTATGAATAAAACATCGTGAATAGGACACACGTGAAAGCTTGATTATTATTTTTAATATTTCATCATCGACGGTTTTGTTACAAGGGGATTATTGGACTTTTAAGTGAATCCCGCTCTAATTGAGCTTGAGAAAGTAACTTATAATTGGATTGAAACATGTACAGTAATAAATATTAATAAATCTTAATATTTTTCCTCAAAATTGGACAACGTGTCTCAGCCTAAGGCACTCTCCCCCAAAGAAAATTGGTTCTTTGTTCGTTCAAAAGAAAAAAGAAGTGAAAGTACCCAAAGTAAAATTAGACATAACGTTCCGAATGAAAACTGCATATAAATATGACGTCATTAATGTGAATCGACAAAGAGAAAGGTGAAGTTCAGAAAAACTTCCGTCAGTACGTAATTGCATGAAAGCCGGGGCAAGTGAAATAAATAGCGTCGGGTTTCATCAATCAAAACAAGGCGCGAGTGCATCTGACTCGTGACCTTTGACATTATAAATGTTTGATTCGGCTATTTCCGTCGCCCGGACCCCGGCAACGGCAGCACGCTGCCGCACATTTCTAAGAGTGCACAAATTGACAGATTGAAAGGCTCGTTAATTCCCGCGTCAGCATCAATTATACACATCGAGCCTCATAATAGCCACTGGAATTCCAGGCAAATATCCGGAATAAATGTAACAAACGCGATCTTGTTTTTCGCGCGTCCACGGCAATTTGCATATTTCGACACGGATAAAGATCAAGCTCCCCGTCCCGTGGCGATTATTTTTTTTAATCCTCTCTCTTGACGCCGTGACAGATCTATCTTTTAGTAAATTACACGTCGGTGCGAATGACTTTTCGACATCTTTCACGGTGATACGGAGTCTGTCTCCTGTCGCATTAATCTGCGTGGATTCCAAACGGGTTATCCGTCTTGCCAAAAATACACTCGGTGGCGCGACCAAGACGGACGGACGGACGTACGGCCATCGGGACATCACCCGGGGGTAATCGGATTAAATTATTCCCGGCAGCAATAATGTTATTCCCAAAGATTTGTAAGCGCGTGCTGCTGCCGGCCTCGCTTTCCGAAATTGAATGCCCCGGAAAAAGGAGCGACCGCTGAGATAACCGCAATTCCGGCAACGACCGTCACAATCGTCCTTTTCATTCGGCCCGGCCTTTCATTTCCCTATTTTATTTCGCTCAAGATATTATCGGCAATTTATGGCCCTCGTTATTTAATAACTGCTCTCTTTCGAGGAAAGTTTCGCTAAATTATCGGGGACATTCATTAACAACATTTTTGCTCCTCCTAAAAAGCTCGAATACACGAAAAAAACCCCGCAATTTTCGACTACGAATATCCATTTTCATTCCCGAACTTCGACATCTGGAACGCGTTCGTTCCGAGTGGGAAAGATTAGGCAGCCGCGAAAGTGCATTTCGGTAGGAAAATTTCACGCGACGTCGGCACAAAGGACGAAAAAAAAAAGTAAAGAAAGAAAGAAAAATGTTCGAAGAATGGGAGCTTTTGTTTCGACCCGCGCGAAAGGGTTACGGAACAATCCCGACAGCGGAACGCAATCAAAGCGCTATTATGATTGCGTCGACTTCGGAGGTGGGGGTTCGCAGCACGTGGCACCCGTGTCAAAATTAATATCCAGCGTCGTCGTGCGCGACGTAACGGCACGATAAATGGTAGCCCGATGCAAATGTGTTTATGTCAATTCCCAAAGAAGCGAATTGCCTTTTAGCGAGGCTCCGCCGATTCTCCGCGGCTCTATCGCATAACGCACGTCGTGATTATCCGTGAATAAGGGACAGGACGATAAACGAAAGCGACGTGAAGCGACGGAAGGGGACCGGGATGAATAAAGAGGGAAAGGAGGTAACGGGATGAAAAAAAAAAAAAAAGAGAGAAGCCGGAGAAAGATGGCAGTGGAAGGCGAAGGAGGCAGAGATAATGATGACGACGATGATGATAATGATGATCACG
>JABFQM010004168.1:0-10021 GCA_022816865.1 Zelostemma sp. ZL-2020
GAAACATGCTTTGCAGACTAATTATAGTAAGGTCATAGATCTTTAATCTTGTTGTCCTTACTAATTTATCTAATCGGGAGAGGCGGACCATTTTTTTTTTTTTTTTTGGAAATGGACCAGTCAATAAGTCGAATAATACAATACTTTTTCGCGAATCGCACCAGACATTAAACATTAGTGCAGTTCCATTAAAAAAACTTACTTTAAATATTCAAGTTGAAATATATTGAAGTTGAATCTTTTTTTATTACTTATGTATCATTTCCGAACTAGTTTAGTTACGAATTTTCATAAATATTGATCAATACAACATTTGGAAAGAAAAATTCACAAACTTTAAATAAATAATCGCAGTGGCTAATAATAATTATAATTTTTCAACTGTCTCTTATAATATAAAGAACAAACAACGATCAAAAACTTTGATCAAATCATTGTTCTACGGCCATCAAACAATGTTAAAGAGATTTTTTCAGATTTTTTATATTGATTTGGTAAGTACCAGCAACAATTTACGAAAAAGTGGCCCATCTCTCCCCAACTTACCCTATATTACATCATTTCGGGGCAAATTTCTCGAGTCTTTCGAAGAATAAAAGTATATTTTTCCGCCATACCTGTACAGTGGATGACATTGGTCGAGCCGGAGGCTGCGGACTGTCCATCGCGCTGAGAACGAGGTTATAAATTGCCTTGGATTCCCTGTCCAGAGGTTTCTTGGTGCAGACGGTGCCGTTGGGAGCGATGTCAAAGTCATCGTTTTCGTCCCCCTTGACGATGCCGTAGACTATCCTGCCGTTATCTCCGGAATCAAGATCCTGCGCGGCGAGCGATATAACGGCCGTACCAATCGTCGCATTTTCCAAAATCTCCGCGGCATAAGGGCCAGGCTCGAAAATCGGCGCGTTGTCGTTGAGATCTACGACGTTGCAGTAGACCGTGACGGTGGATGACAAGGCGGGATTACCTCCGTCCGTTGCTTGGACGACGAGGATGTAATGCTGGACCTGGGGCGAAACGCTCAAGTGACTTTCGATGCTTTTATTGCAGCGGGTTATTTTTTCTGGGAATCGGGGCTTGATTCCACCGCACGTAATCTCGAGCGCGATGATAAGGAGGATGTTAAAATTCGCAAACAGCCGAGTTATCGTGAGTTATTATCGTGAATTTGTATCGGCTCGGCTCCGTACAACGCGAGAAATCGTCATAAATTCGCAGCGGAGCAGGCAAATTCACGATTAACACGCGCTCGCGTCAATGGATCGAGAAAGCAATGTTTCCCTTGCCGTAATGAGCGCATTTCACGAGTGACCGTTGATCGTGGCGAGTACACACGGAACGCGTTACTCGCAACCGGTGAAATCGGCCGATGAACTCGAGCTTGAAAAAAGTCGAACGCTAATTTGTTGGCGCTGACACGAGTGAACGCTTGGCTTTTTTGCTTTTTTCTCCCGCTCGTCTCGAAAACTCGGGAATTATGTATCCGTAAAATGCAGTTGCGGCGGCGACGCGCACGAAAGCACATTTCATTCTTTTCTTTACGACACGAGTAATCGACCTCCTGAACTCTATATTTAACGATTTTACAAGGACCGATTTTCGTCGGGAACCGTATTATTTTTCAGTCTTTATTCCATTTGAATGCGTCCGGAGCGCATCTACGCGTTTTTCGACGTCCGAGTTTATAATTTCGCTGGCTGCCTGAAATGGCGTTTAGACTGATTAAGGGTTCTATAAATGGCCCTTTCTCTACTTTTCTTTTTCGCGTTTCGCTTATTTTTCGGAATCGGATCCGAATCGCTGAGAATTACGAAATTGCTCATCTCGTGAAAAAAAAAACATTTTGTCCCGGCGACAGACGAATCGAATTAAAAAGAAACTGGCGCGTTTATGATTTCAAATATTCCGGGCTGGAATTCAAATATCCCCGACTCGTATTCATATGTATATTTCAAGGCGATTGCGAGTTTCTTTGTTGCGTAGTCTTTACATTTCAATCAGATAAAATTGTGAGCTTGACGTTAATGGGAATCAATTCCGAAAATCTAATTTCGAAAAATTCCGCTTTCATTAATCAATTTTTTTTTCTCAACTTTCGAGTATTAAGATCTTGATTTCATTTTATCGGCAGCAAATTTATCGGCTTTCAAAAGCCACTCGATACCTTTCGTCTTGTGCGATTTTTTTTCGTTCCCTATTTACAAAGCTTCCATTGCGATATTTTGACGAATCCAATCCACGAACGGTAATTGTGTTTGTTCCCTCGACCGTTGATTACGAATAACCGATCGATACGTTGCTCAATCTTTTCCATTAATTAGCATTCGTTCGGAACGAGATGATTATCGACCAGCGCGTACGAAAAAAAGTCGTATCGGTTCATAGAGATCGTCGAAAAATTCACAGGCTCGACCTTGCGGTACAAACATTCCGAGAGTTCATTTCCCGCTCGTAGCATTGCTCCGAGTGACGCGTATTTGCGAAAACCGGAAGTCTCGGGCGCACCTGTTGCACGCGAACGAGACGAGTTCGCATTTTTGGCGCGCCGAAAAATTAGACCCGAACATTCCGAAAAAGTCGCGCTGATTTTTCAGCAAATTGACACCGCGAATTATTTCGCGGCGTAACGAAACGCGCTAACGCGGGACGTATCTAAAAAAAACTATCGCCTTGCGTTTGCATAATTTTCGAATAAATCCTGGGTCGGAGGAAGCATTAATCGGGAGTACGTACCTGCTCGTAGTCGAGGGTTGCCGTGAGCGTAAAAACGCCGGTATTGGGATTCAGGGAGAATACATCATTGGCCCAATCGGAAATTAGAGCGTAGCTTAATTGACTGTTCTGGCCATCGGCGTCTGCGTCCGTGGCTACTACCTGTCCGACCTGACTGCCCATCGGCACGTCCTCCGGAACGTCGAACGAGTAAGCCATCGCTTGGAATGTTGGCGCATTGTCATTCGTGTCGGTCACCTGAAAATTCAACATTTTTTTGTCATTTTCTCTTCCGGCTTCATTCAATTCCGTACTTTTACGCCGAAAAATGAGATGTCTATTGATGGCGATTTTTCATACCATATTTAGAATTAAAAACTTGAATGGCCTCAAACATTTTTTTTCTTGTGTTGAATACAAAAATAACCGACCCGTATTTTTTTATTTTAACATGGCATGGCAAATTTTGGAGTTATGAATTTTTGACATTTTGTAGTCGGAAAAATTAAACTTTTTTTGAATGCTTGTAGTTTCTAAACGGTTTCATAGAAAAAAACGAAGTTTTCGGAGAAAATGCATAATTGGTCAGACTTTGCAGGTGATAAGATATGAAAAAATTTCTTTGTTTATTTGTACTTTGAATATGCAATTGTTTTAAACAAATAATATTTACAGAAAATGGACGGGTTTAAAATCGTTTTTTTGATGGTTAAATTGTTTATTATAGTTGATAGAATATTCCATAAAAATTTCAGAGTGGAACGTTGGATAGTTTTTAAGATACATTTAAATAATAACAATCGCGTCGGCCCGCGCGCGCGAGATAGCGCACTGTTCACTCCGAGTACGCGATGAACATGTTTTCACGAATTTGATTTAAAATATCTTAAAAACTATCCAACGGTCCACTCTGAAATTTTTATGGAATATTCGATGAACTATAATAAACAGTTTAATCATCAAAAAAACGATTCTAAACAAGTCAATTTTCTGTGAATATTATTTGTTTAAAATAATTGCATATTCAAAGTACAAATAAACAAAGAAATTTTTTCATATGTTATTACATGCAATGTCTGACCAATTATGCATTTTCTCCGAAAACTACGTTTTTGTCTATGAAACCGTACAAGCATTCAAAAAAAGTTCATTTTTCCGACTACAAAATTTCAAAAATTCATAACTCCAAAATGTTCCATGTCATGTTAAAATAAAAAAATACGGGTCGGTTATTTTTGTATTTAGCACAAGAAAAAAAATGTTTAAATGTTCTTCCTTAATTAAAAATAGTCACAGATTCTTTCATACTCTAAATTAAATTGTTAATTCAAGATGCTGAAATCGACAAAGAAGAAAAAATATTCACAAAATGACGTGAATGGACCAGCCATTGAATTTATTCCATTTCCAGTTTCCCGTTTTTCTAGTTTTTATCGATAAAATGTAAAAATACAGTCAAATTTTGACGCTTTTTCCTGTTCGATTATTTTATAGTTCATTTCGAACAAACATTTTTTTATTTTCAAAAATGTAACCTGCTCCTACTCAGCGTTCCGTCATTGGTACATTTACTGTACTCAGTTTTTTTAGATATTGTATGGTTTTCTCGAAAAACCGGATATCTCCATTTGCATTTGCTCGACCTCATTTTTTATTTCAAAATTGCTGTAATCAACAGAACGGTATGAAAACACAAATAATCAAAGGATTTTCTTTTTATAGGGTTTGAATCACACATTCATGTTCAACTCGATTCTTTTAAGTAAAAATGCAAACTTCCATAAGCTCTCAAACTTGTAAAATTACAAAAAAGCACCATTTTCTGGCGTAAAAGTACGGAATTTATTAATCGAAAGTGCCCTAATTCGAAACACCCATAAAAACTCATAATCATCATTCCAAAAATTAAAAAAATGACTACATTCGTAAATTTGTTCGTACCACTTTCCGTAACTTTATTCCGTACCCAAAGTTAAAAAAAGTAGTTTTCCTATAAATCGACGCAACAATTTGTTCGTCGTTCGGTAGTTGCGCAATAATTATATCGAAACGAATGACTTACGATCATGGAAACGCGAAATAATGGGGAGGCAAATTTCCAGTAATTCGACTGTCACGAACGATGTGAAAAATGGCTCGGCTCGGGGAAAAACGTATTTTATACCGGCAATAAAATAAAGCTCTCCCTCCCCGTTAAAATGAAACTCGTGATATTCGGTACGGCAGTAATGTACAAATACACATTCTCCCGAGCCCGAGACGAACCTTACGTTCCATAATAAACAAACTGCATTTATATTCCTTGTCTTTAACGGTCTCGGCAATAAGCCGCTCAATCAAGATGCATGCCATCACTTTTACTTGAAAATTTATCGAAAGATGTACGAGGTCGCGTGTGTCTATATCCTCGGTAATGGAATAATCTCCCCGGGATCTAGAAAGTTGTCGTGACAATAGTCTGCGGTGATCGCGGCGGCGAGCGTAGGTGACGGATATGCAGTTTGATGAAAAGGCTCGCGAAGAGAAAGGAACGTCAAGTTTGCAACAAACCAGAAAAAAGAAAACTGCCACGACTCGTGGATAATCGGGTCGATCGAGGCGACGAGTCA
The DNA here is from genome assembly GCA_022816865.1 of Zelostemma sp. ZL-2020. Classification (NCBI taxonomy): domain Eukaryota; kingdom Metazoa; phylum Arthropoda; class Insecta; order Hymenoptera; family Platygastridae; genus Zelostemma; species Zelostemma sp. ZL-2020. The sequence continues at coordinate 5,322 of JABFQM010004168.1, forward strand.
TTGGGGCGGTGAAAGAAAAGCGAGAAAAAGCGACGAGGAAGCCGCGCAGCGGCTTTACGGGAATGCGGCGGTGTCGAGAAAAATGCGGAAAGGATATAATGAACGTGGCGATTGAAGAAAGTTTCGCCGCGGAGAACGCGGATGGAGACGTCAAGAAAAATTTGAATAAACTTGTAGAGGCTTACAAAAGAGGCGGAAGAAAAGTGGACGAGGTGCCGAAGAAGAAAGCGACGAGAGGCGAAAGCCAAAAGAGGAAGACGAGGAGAAGGAGGAGAAGATTCCGCAACTGTCGAGAGCGCGGGCCTCTTTCACGGGCCCAAAGAGCAAACTATGACCGGGCTGGCATTCCTTTTGCCTTTAAGGGACCCGAACGAAGCAGCGGACAATGCCGAAGAGTCGGGGCTCAAAAGAATTCCAGCCATTAAACGTCATAAAGACAATTTTTGCGATTGTACATCGTCGTATTCGAGGTCCTGCACCGTTGGGGCTGCTCATCGTTAAACGTCGAGCACGGCTTTTTATACCCCGAACCCTTCGAATCGCTACGCATGCCCATAATGAATTATTAGCCCGTGGGGCTGATGGTATTGAAACGACGCGTCTCCGAGCCCGACGTTTAATGAATATTCCTCGGACCTTGATGGCCCATTGTTCATCCATGTTCTTCGCTTTCCAATAGTGCCAAAATTTTATCCTCTTTCAGCCTTTGATTCGTCATCGTCATCGCCAAATTTTAATTCCGGATTATAAACACGAGGCTGAATTTGGAAAGCAACGGTTTCACCGTTCCCAAGAGCTAAATGATTTACATCGCAAGGCAAACTCTTTATTTGGGCAAACGTCTTTCCACGTTCCTCGTCATCGTCGGCAAAAAGAGCAACTGGATTAGCATTGCCGATGAGATCGCGGCATCGCATTGCTCTCGTCATCCTTTCGTTTTTCGACGTGCGCCTCGTGATTAAGGGTATACTCGGCCAGCGGACGAGCCACGATAAAAGGGTTGATTGTTCTTGCCCGCGGTGCTTCGCGACGGGTCAAATCGACCCACGCGGTTGCTCCGCACCAGGGCTACGAGGTCATCCGCGACTTCCTGCTCTACCCATTATCTATTACTCAATGCTTATTCTCGGAGCGCGGATTGGCCGTATGGTCTCGCACCGTCTCAAAGAAAACTCTTTGCTTCACGGCTCAGAATTTATCATTCGATCGCACGTCCGACTGATCAAGATAACTACCAGAGGATCACACAATTTTTTGCCCCCCCCCCCCCCTCTCCTTATATGGATTACATCATTTTTGCAAACGGCACAATTCCCAAGTATCCATTTGCATAGAAAGATTTCGCGTGCTTTTGCGCAGACTACTTTTTGCGCGATGAAATGCGTCGAGTCATTGGTCATTAGTAGCCGAGATGTAAACGTTCAGATAGTAAATCACGACTGTCGCTCGGGATACAATGAGCTATTAATAATGTTTTCTTGAGAAGGCAATGACATTCCTTCGATAAGGCATCTTTGGAAATTGACTGATTCCCGTCCAAATTTTAGTCTAGTCCAGATAAACGATTGTAACGAAGATAACGAGAATTATCTTTGATGATCGCAACAGCGAGATGATTCAATTTACAATATTTTTGGAATATCTGGACATTTCTGGGACATTTTGGGATCTTACCTCGACCGTCAATTCAACGTCCGTGTGCTGGATTCCATCATCAGCTCGCACCTTCAGAGTGTACTTTGACTTGGTTTCCCTGTCCAAAGATTCGGTCAACCGCAATTGCCCAGTGTTGTGGTCCAGGGCAAACGGAGTCTCGAAGCCGTTTTTCGTATTTTCCGAATTGGAAATGAGGCTGTATCTCAGAGTCCCGATGGTATCGGGATCATGCGCTTTCAAAACAGTGACAACTGTGTTGGCTGGAGCGTCTTCGGAAACTTCAAACTTGCAGGGACCGGGACTCCACGTGGGCGCGACGTCGTTCTTGTCCAGGACGCTAACTCGAACCTGGAAAAAAACAAAGAAAAGCGGCGCAATTAGATTCAACGACTCGTTTGAATTATTGCAATTCGCGAGCGGGGGTAATGGTAAATTACGTTTGCGTCTAGAACAATTCATATTTGGCTCGTAAAGAAATGTTGCCGTATATCAATATGACGTTCGCGCGCGCGATTGTTGCGACTGCATGATAAAGTTCTTTTCGATGAGAAAAATCGAGATACGAATAAAGCTAGCAGGGATCGATCAGAGGAGGCCTACGAGGGAGAGATACGGTGATGAATTATGAACGCTCGCGGCTATTTTTTCGCCTCCAAAGATGGATGAAATATTGCTCGGAATGTTGGTTTATCGACTGTCGCTGGAAAAGATTCTTCGATTGTCTTAACAATGTTCTCACCAGATCCCGGGAGACTGATTACGCGCCCTCACCTTTCGACTACCGCGGAATATCGTGTACACACATCGAGGCACATTTTCATAGGTCTATTAGCGCGAAACGCGCCTCTGAACTCTCAACCTCGATCAACGTTGCTTGCGTTACGAAATATCGTTGACCGTAAATCAGCCCCGCGCAACGACCGATTTGCACACGGGAATATTATACGTTGTCTCGTATAAATCAGTGCATATGGAGCGTTTCCCATAAAATTTTTGTGAATTTGCATGCCGTAACTCTTGATTCTTTGCATACTTCTCGGTTTCGGCATCAATGACACGCGATTTATCGGCCTTTTTCTTTGATCTCTGAAGGAACAATCGGCGCAAATGGAAAAGTGACGAACACGCAAAAGTCGATCGAAGAAAGGACTCGGAAATAATCGCGCTCCGATAATAATTGCGAGGAATTTGCGCGTGAAAGATCGAGTATCCGATACCTTGCGCGCAGGGACCAGGGGATCTTTAATTTGCGTTAATGCTTCGATCTCCTACGCCACGACTACGAAGACAAGACGGGTAAACAGCATTCGCTACCTGGTGATACGAAACCGGTTGGCCGGTCGGGACCGAAGATCCTCGAAATCCGAACGACTCGGAACGTTGTTGATTACGGAAGTTGGATAATCAACCACTGGCGTTTCGTTGCCGGGAGTGATTTAATGTAAAGCATAACAAGCACGACGACAGATTCACGACGATATCGTAATAATTCTTTGGACAAGCTCCACTGACCTTTTTTCATTTTAACTGGAAACACGTTATTCGACAGCTACGCTCGATTTCGGAAACACTTGTCCCTGTTCCGTCTTTATGTTACCATTTAGGGTTGAAGAATAATTCTCAAGAAATATTTACACGAATGATTTAGCTACGAAATGAAGAAAACCAATTTTACTTGTCAGCAAATGTCATAATAAAAAAGTCGGACATTATTATTGATCCAATCATGGGGCACTTTCATCACGTCTTTAATTAGGCTTTTACGGACTCATGAAATTTCTTAAACAACTTTCCAAACTATAAAGATTAAACTAATTGCGTTTGCAGAAAATTATAAGTTAATCTTGAAATGTTTTCAAGGAAACCGATCGTTCAATTTACATGATTTCAATTCGGTATAGATTCATTACGGAATGTTTACGTGAATTTTTTTAAATCCTTTCGAAATAACGACTAGAAATTACAGCGACCACTCTCTTTATTATGCGCCGACCCAGCGAGAAAGTGCCGAAGAAAACTGATCCGCGAAAATTCCACGATTTTTCGAACCGTTTCTGGGTGAAAGTCGAAACGATCTCGATATCTGAAAGTCGATTTTATTCCACCGAATCCTGTCGTAGCCGAAGGAATGTCTGTCCCGACGTAACGAGACGTCGTTTTTTTTGACTTACGATTGTCAAAGCTCGCAGAAGCATATCGAAAAATGCAAAGTTATGCGCGAAGCGTAACGATGAGGCATCGGTCTGGAGGCACAATAGACGAAGGACGCGCAAGGTCACGTCGAGTCGTCAGCTTGGACATTGACTTGGATATCGCATCGTGAGAAAGTCCATTTTTCGAGCCTCATTGAATCCTCGGTCACGTCATCATTCGCGAATTCACGGAGGAGATTTCATAGCTCGGCGAAGGGGTGAACAGAGAAAGGACAAATCATTAGATGCCTCGACACGACGATTTGTCGGGCTCGCTCTTAGCATATCGAACGAGCCAAGGTACGCCTCTGCGCATTCGCATTATTCCATCTCCGATGCAGTTCCAGCTCTCTCGAGAATTGCATTCCCACAGTTTATCTCCTCCGGAAAATGGCTGGAAAAAGACAATCGCCGTCCGAGGCAGGCACGCGTGCTTACATACATGCACGTGACCTTTCAATAAATTTGAATAAAGCCAATTACTCAATCGGCGCTTGAGACCGGCAAAGAAACAAAGAGCGTTTTAACAGGATTTAACAAATGTTCGGGAGCGAGATGAAGTTTCGATAGAGAGTACGTCGATCCAATAAGCTAATGGAAAGTGCGGTAGACACGAACTCCTGACAACTGAAAACAAATGAAGTAGTCGTTCCGTCAGTTCTCCGCGCAATCTTCATCGCGTCGTCTCTTTTTGCCTCTCATCCCCCCACACACTCTCTCTCCCACCGAAGCATCTCCGGCCTACGTCACACCACACTGCGCCCCGCACGCAAACCCACCTCGCTCCAGCTACACACAACGCACCGCATGCCCGTCTACCACCTCTGCATACCAGCCAATGCAACCACACAT
>JABFQM010004169.1:0-10020 GCA_022816865.1 Zelostemma sp. ZL-2020
AATATTGATCAATAAAACATTTGGAAAGAAAAATTCACAAACACTAAATAAATAATCGCAGTGGCCCATCTCTCCCTAAAAAATTTCAAAATTGACAATTTTACGAAATTTTTTCAACTGTCTCTTATAATATAAAGAACAAACAACGATCAAAAACTTTGATCAAATCATTGTTCTACAGCCTTTAAACAATGTTAAAGAGATTTTTTCAGATTTTTTATATTGATTTGGTAAGTACCAGCAACAATTGAAGAAAAAGTGGCCCATCTCTCCCCAACTTACCCTATATGGAATTAAAAAACTGACCAATTGCCAATAAAAAAATTTTACTCAAAGTAACAGAACAGAGATTTTCCGTCATTTCAACTGAAGCTTTAATTTTTTAAAAAGAAAGTTAGGTTGTTTCAACAAAATAATTCTGTTTCTCAAACGAAACAATTCTCATCCGAATATTTTCAGTTGATCTGACTGCAGCACATTTTTCTCAGCGCAACTTGGCCAAATCGAAGAAGCGATATTGGCAAGTTTGAATGACACCAAAAAAACATGATCGAAATCCCACTTCTTTTAGCTCATTTCTTCAGTTGACTACTGGTATTTTATGCATGTAAAGCGTATTTTATTCGTATTAAGCGCAAAAGCACATAAATCGCTGAATTTCGAATTCCTGATAATAGATTGTAGGGTCCGCGTTTCGGAATGGACTGCAATTTGATGATAAGGTTAATGGCTTCATTAATAAGGATCAACGGTTAGCGAGTTTCCGCGGTTCTCGAGCGTCTACACCTTACGTGCAATTGAACAAAGAGAAGGGTTTAAGGGGAACCGAATTATAATTCCGCATTTGTATTCGTTAGGCATGGCGCGGCCTGGCAGCAGGGGCACACGCGATGAATTTCATGTTACACGCAAACCATTCTCAGCCAACATTAATAACCAAAGATCAACTTCCATACCCGATGTTGACAAAGTATCCTCGTGTTTAATCATGACAAAGTCTTTTTCTCTCACAACGAACCGAACGTTTCGAATTTCATAAGAAACGCAGATTTGTTTAATTTTACAAACTCACGAAACGAAAAATTGGGAAAAAAAAAAAATTAATACAATTCTGCATAAATGTGATAAAAAAACAAGGAAATTCGGAGAAAGTAATCGAGGAAAAAGCTGAAACGAATATGTGTAATTTTTATTCGTTATAATAAAACGTACGGGGCGTTCGGGACGCGCGGCCTTCACCCTAGTAACGTTTTTTTTGTGTCTCCGTGCGCAAGAACGAAGGGAGCAAACACACTCGCAAGCATCGAAATTCTCCTGAAGCTCGGCCGGCATTGGTCGCTCACGGCGGCCATCCCTGTCGGCGCAGTACAGCACGCAGCTGGCAGGTGCGCGCGCATCCTGGAACTACTTTCAGCGCGTTAAGTGAACAATAGATCTTCAGAGTCCAGACCACTCCAGACGTGTTTCGGACGCGGTCGTGGTCGTGTATGCTTGCGTATGTTTATTTCCCTCGCGTTTATTCGTGCAAATGTAAACACTGACGAAACTGAGTGACAAGAGAGCCCGACGCGGACGATGTGCCCGGCCAAATGACGGATATCGCGCGTCAATCGAGTGTTTCTAGTGTGTGCGAATACCGATGAGTGTGTCCGTGTGTGAATAAAATCTCGGCATCATGTTACTGCCGCGACGAAAATTGGATTACGCATTCCTGGGATTGGCGCTGCTTCTGATTGTCCGTATGCCCCTGGCTTCCGGTAAGTCGTCGGTGACATTTTAACGTTGCTTTCCATTCGAAGAAGAACTCGCCGTCTCCACATGTCGGGGATGGCAACAGGTCTCAGGACGCCATGCGCCGGCGCAATCGAAGCGTCACTTCGCGACTTCGCCTTGTCTTTCGCGCTCTACATTTTTTCCAAAATCTTCCTCGATTCGGATCTTTCGGGGCCTTGTTTTTGTATTAATATTCATGAGCGCCACCTCGATATTGGTATTCCACCGTGCTTTCAGTACTGTCGCGTCCATCAATTCTACTATGCAGCACGAAAACATCGGGGCCCCAACATTCTGATTGAATAAAGAAGACTTCCACGATCAATTTCCGTACATAATGCTTCATTTCCCGCCATTTTTTGCAAGATCCTTCGGTTTGTTTTGGCGGGAAATGAATACTTTTGACTAGAAAACATCGATTGTTAACAGCGGTTGATTAATCAATGTCGATTTCTCGCCGTTAATCGAAACATTTGCAAATGGTCTTTTATTTGAATGATAATTTCAAGAGTGTGACGTCTAGTTTGAAAAAGACACGAAGATTCTTGTTTTTGACAATTATATTGCCCGTCACGTGGCGGTTCGGTCGAGTAGCGGTGCTCATTGGGAACAAGATTTGAGATGAGAGCCACTAAGGGACAGGTGCCCAACCCCGCTTTCCAGGAAGCCCCAGTCGTCCGTCCCTCGTTATGCACTGAAACGTTCCAGCTCTCATTGCTACAATATCCTGGCGGCTTTTCTATCAAGCTTTGTGATATTTTCATTGGGATACATATTTTTGGATCCGAGTCTTTCAAGTTTTTACACGTGATAATTACCGGAACGTGGTTTTTTAAATAAAAAATTTTCCATCGACAAAAGGTGGTCAAATTCTAGGTGGCGCCACTGAATTTTGAATATCCCTCGTGAAAATGCGCGAAAGAATACCCGAGATTTGATAAATCCTTCTACAACAAAAATAACTCGTGTATCGAGAAAACGATATTCTTTCGTATCATTTAAAGACAAATGGTCCAGAAAATGAATGAAGAAATGATAGAGTTTCCAAAATGAAGAGACGGGAACGGTTAAAAAGATGGGTTAATGGATTATCTCGATGACCCGTAATTCGTTGAGAGGAGCAATCGCATGATTCAAAGAGCGACGCAACCTTTGCCTCTTGTAGCCTTTGGTGAATCGAGGAAGAAGTTGCGCTCGCCGCGAATGAAGTGGCAAATCCGAGAAAAAGGATCGGCCCGATCCTTTTTCTCGGCGAGCCTTGTACATCGTACGCAGTGTATCGCAACCTCGATACGATTTGTAGTAGGCAGTAACCACTCCCGAAGTTAGCATCTATTACTCTGGATGCGGCATGGCAAGTGTCGGGTGTAGATTCGCGTTATGTTCTCAGGCTTTCTCTTCGCTCCATAGACGCTCATTCCCCGTTTTAATATGCTTTCACGCGAAAACACGCTACTTTATACATTTGTCCACTTTTTTCCAAATCTTATGCAATTTATCTTCCCGAGAACTTCATTCCATAATTCAACGCATTCTATTTGGATAATGCGAAATATTTAGTCCGCGAGTCGAGATGAAATTTCGTCGGAGTATCGAGCTATTTGTCGAAAATATTTACGTTGTTTCGCGGATCGAACAAAAACGATCAAATTTGATAATGTATCCTGCATCTTGCAGGGCTCGGGCAACCGGTTCTGCTTTTCATCGAGCCCAGAGCGAGGCACACGACCCTCCGCATTATGCGTGCGAGCGTACGTGTGCGAGGAGCTCGCTCAACACACGCGCCGAGGGCACACATTTATCGCGACAGATCGTTCACTAGGATCATCCATGCGAGATTCCTCGGCTCTACGGTTCGAGCCGAGGACCATTTTTTCGACGATTTATCCAGATTCTTTCGGGACCGAAACCAGACAGATGTATTTGATTCTTTTCTAGTTTCCCCAGCCCATTCAACTTCCTCTTATTTTGACGCCATGATAGATCGATTCAACGAATCCATTGTGTTTCATTAAGTTATCTCCAAATTTCTTGCATTGGAATGAGATGTCCGAAATGGATTGTAAAAATATCTTGTTTTCCAGTGAAAGATGTCTCAGTTTCTAAACTTCTTCAAAGATTCGCGCGGAAAACATCCGACGAATCTAAGCGCGCATCTGCGCAATCTTCAGCCTCGTATATTTTTAAAATCGCCGAAGGAGAATTTTCTCATCGATATCTCGCGGCATCTAGAAACTAAAAGGGCAAGATATCTCCTGTTGGTCATGGCGACCCCGGCACACACGACATTTGCATTCGTCCGTCCATCCGGCGACTTCTTCCTCTTCTCAGGACGCGTAAAACCGCATAATTAAAGGTACCTCTCTCGCGGAACTTCGGTACGTCCATCCGTCCGTTCCTCCTCGCAGGGTTGTCTCTCCCGCTGGAAGATCGCGGGATCTATCTCGGAAGTATCGAGAATTGTGCCGTCAGTCAGTCAACGACAGACGGCGTTCCTTATAAAGCGCTAAAGGATCGATTCCGACGCTCGAATGCGCGGGATTCTCCCCTTAAATTCACGTTGCACTTGCCGTCATTCGGTACGTAGAAGAAGCTGTGCTCGAACGCGAGCAAGCATCTTGCTAAATAAATTGGAATCGCACGTTGAAAATTGCGGGATTGGCGCGAACCGAGTTACGAGGTGACTCGGCAACGAAGGATATTGTCTCTTCCATTCGTTGTTTTAATTACTCTTGTCGTTTCATCGACGTACGGGAATAACCTACAGGAAAAGTTACTCATTTTTTTATCGTACCTGCAGAAAAAACTCGTGATGTTATCAAGCTATCAAATGGTACAGTAATTGTTCCTGTATCTTTTTCTCGTGTATCGGCATTTCATCGACGTAAAGAGAACGAAAGCTGCGTTTACTTTTGTTTTTTGTTCATCAAACCAGTAGATGCAAGTCGAGCAAGTGCACTTATTTTGTGGTTGAATCTTTTCGTCAAGCCGCGAGTGATCTGTTCCGTTTCTCAAATCGATTCGATTGTATCATTTAATTATTTCATTTTGCAACTATGTGGGCGAGCGCTATCAAGTCTTTGATATACAGAGTTAATAGTTTCCAGCCAGTTCATAATTTCTCGCGGTAACGATCATGAGAAATTCTGCAGGAAAATTGTTACTCTTCGGCTGCTGAAACTTTCGAATAATTCGTTTGGTTTGGTAAAAGTCAAGTTTTTTATTGCAAAATCGAAGCGCATTCGTCGCCAACTTTCGTTTTTTGGAGTGAAAAAAACTTGTTATTCTAATTCTTGTTCCGTGCTTCTCGTTCGAGTTTGCCGGAGCATGTTTTTACGAGCTATTTGCCTCATGCAAATTCCTCGGAACGTCACTTGAACGCGCACATTTCATTTATCGTGACGGAACAACGCGTTAATGAATTTTTCATGCATACGCTGAAAGTAGAGCCCCCCTGCAGACACGGCTTGTTGACTCGCATTACATGCTTGCTCGACGGAACAATTGAAAAAACCACACTAGTTTCTTAGAACTTCTTCTTCATACTCTTATTCCCATAAACTTACGGAATCATATTTTACCTCGTTAACAAGGTGTGCAAAAAACAGTAATAGTTCAACTAGAAAATTCTGGAATCTTCGACTGCTTTTTTCTTACCTTTCGTTTAACTGCTACTGCGTGTTACTCCCCTGAAAAATTCTGCGAATTTGCAAAAAAATGAAACGGCAATTTCGTTACTTGATTTCAAATGGATCAAACAAACGTAAAAGCTGAAAAAGTTTTTCTCGTAAATGTTAGAAGTGTCTTGAAAAATGTCTATTAACATTAATAATTATCTTCGTCGGATAATATTAATTAGCGAGAGTGACGCATTCGGTATCTAGCTCCGGCGTCATTTTTGCGATTCCGTGTTGCAAGTGCAAGTGAGAAACTGCATGTCTAGAAAATCCCACCGTTTAGTTTGAGTCCAGGTACAAGCAGTTTGCGTATGCAACGCGATATATCGGCTTGTATTCACACGCCCACTGCTCTTGATATTTCAAAATATATTGTGTGCGTGTCCCGCGCTCATTCCGGTACTTGCGCTGATTGACAAGTCGGCACATTTCGCCACGGATTCAGGAACTCGTGACAACTTTCACACTCATTTTAAAAGTTATTATTAACTCGTCGGAACATGCAATGAAACCAGAAAAACAAATCTTTCAATGAAGGTAGGAAAATTGTTCAAAAGTAACAATTTTTTTTGCCGATAAATAGATACTTTCCAAATTTACGTAACCGCCAGCTCTTATCATTGAAATATATCATTGTCATGCATTCCTTCATCGAAGAGTACGCGTTTTTCTTGCACAATCGCGTGTTTTGTAATTCTATGCCGAGTCGATTTCCACAGCGGCGCTTCATTTTTCTTCTGTTAATAAAACCGTTATTGTCTATTATTTAGCTTTTGCTCGCACGTCGGACAATTCGCTTGGCTAAATGTATCCGCGCAAGAAAGATTTCGCGGCTCGAGTATTGGCTGTCCCGAGTCCACGGGCGCGCGTAATTCTCATCAATCATCGAGACCAACCGTGCAGTTCCGTCAAGCTTTGACGAACAAGTAAACGGTCACATCGGTATCGGCATTGTCCTTCTCTTTCTTGCATTGCACGCACCCTTCGCCGTGGAATTTTCATCGCGTCGTCAATTACATGCGTTGAAACATTAACGTGGGCGTTACGCTCTTTGATTGCACTCGCACTCAAAGGCACAGCGACGCATCAAAGCGTGTAAACTTTACCCATAGTTGTAGCTAGGACTTCAACAGTCATTACGTGTTTCATGTACCGCGCTGAGGAAAGTTTCAGTTTCAATTGAGTCGTGAAACTTCTCTTCCATTGACGAATTCACGATTGGAATATCCGCTAATTCGATCTAATCAATTTTTTGTAGTTTCAATCATGTTCGATCGCGCTTTGCCTGGAAGCAAAACAACGTGCAAGAATCTTGTGCAATGAGTCTTGAAGATTTATAGTTTCATCCTGCTTTTGAATAATCATTCATCAATCATCGATTATCTTGATTGATTATTAAAGTCCTAGTAACATTTGAATCTACGAAATAAGTTGTAGCAATTTTCCAATCTTCCGGCTTTGCATTTTTGATTAATCCTTGCATTTCCATCTCGTCATTAATAAACGTCCGGATTTTTGTAGCGAATCAAGTTCTTTGCCACGGATGTTTGCTTTTCTCGCATGGCTATATGTTTAGCGTCGTTTTGACGGTACGTTCTAATCGAAAAACTAAATATGGTTCCGCTCGGTCAGAACCGGCGTCGGTACGAGTCCAATAGTTGTCGTTTCAAAAATATGTTATTTGCCTTGCCGCATCCCGATGGTGTTTTATTGGCCGTTGAGACACGTCTCTCTTTCGAGCCATCGCGGAGCATGTTCTTCGTCAATTAGTGCCATCAAACGCTCTCGGAAATGTGAATACTCCCTGATTAGCGACCATAAAGTTGTTGGGAATACGTGCTTTTAGGTGGTTTTACCTTCGACATAAAAAAGAGCAATTAAATTTCCACATGCGAAAATCAGCAAAAAAATTGTTCATATAGTACCTCGTAATCTCGTTTAAGTTTCGTCGTTAGCATTTGAGATCTAAAGACTCGAACCACGACGTGTTTATTTAATTTTTTTCTCGTAAATCTCGTTTTTGTTATCACCTTCTTATCGTTTTTCTGGCCAGTTTATAGCTGAAAGACGGGTTTTTTCTCTGTCCGTATGCAAAGTCTAAAACAATGTGGCTACCAACGTGTCTGCTTTAATAAACTCTGTTTTCTCCGCTCGCGTCGAGGGGAAGGCGATTTACCGTTTTAATGGAAGCATCGCGTTCGCCTGACACACCGCTTTGGATACAACAGTGGCTCGCTCGAGCAAATTGAGATTCAACAATGCTGGATCTGTTGTGAGGTCAGAGCTTCAATCTTTTGTATCGTTCAAAGACTTGAAAATTCAACGAGTCTCGTTTCTCATTACTTTTAATTGAGCGAATTGCTTCGAAGAAGAAATTTTCAGATTCCATTCCACCTCTGAATATTGCCGTGAATAAAATAGCGATCGTTTACATAAGGTTTGCAAGAAGAGCCATGATTTTACTTGATATTCCAGGTCCCAAACTTGCGTGACTCGAATTAATTACGTTACCTTTTTATTAACATCTGTACATCTCGTCTTTTACTCGAGGACTTGTCCAGCTCAGGTCACGAAAAACCTTTTGTCAGCGCGATTATCGATTGCCAGGTGTCTCCTCGATAGGTCTCCAACTGTGACGAAAGTCGTGGAAAAAGGGGTGGTCCCGCGTGCGTCGAGCGAACAATATGTGCTCCTAACCCAAGCCCCATATGGATTCGATGTCTCATGTCGTATGTGGGGTCTGTGTCTAACCGTTACAACTTTTGTCTTCGAAGAAGCGGACACTTCTTCCTCGCATTCACCGATTACATTACCCGGACCATGTTTAAAACTAAAAAGCAATAATTCGCGATCGGAATAACGTCGAATTACCTCGATTAACGAGCGAGTGAATGAGTTAGCGGCGCAAAAAGTTCGCACGACTTCGACGGTGGTCGGGCGATTTTTCGGCGGCGCGAGCAATAAAAGCGAAAGGTCTCGCGCGCTGGTTTTTCGAAAGACGACGCGCCATGCCTATTCATACGCGTGCTCTCATATAGACATTTCGAGGTGCACGAAAAAGGCACGGTCAGTTTTTCACAGCCGGTCTGCCTGCTGGTAGCTCCTCCTTTTTCCCCTCGTTTCCTCTCTCGCTCTTCCCCATTTTGGTCTCCTTTTTGCCATGAATAAAGAGGCGACGAGGGAAAAAGCGAGAGGGAGCAAAGTCCGAGGAATCCGAAGGACTAGTAGGCTCACGGCTTTAAGATAGTAATTGCTCCCATGTAAGTATAAGAGGGTAAGGGCCATTTGAGAATGGTAATTATCTGTTCGTAACTCGTATCGGCGGATCTTGGCGCTCAGGATTACTATACCTTCCTAGGGATAATGGTACGCTTTTTCAGAGCCTCGCTCTGTACGGGATATGGACCCTCGATTTTCTTATGTCACGAACTTCGGCACCATGTAAGGTAGATACGACTCGGCTTATGGCTTCGCATCGACCGATATCACCGTAAAAATGTCTCTTGTGTACCGTTTTATTTTAAATATATCGTCTCAAACATTCCAGCTATTTTAATGAAACCAGCTTTGCAGCTGAACAAATTACGAATTTCATAAATAAATTCCTACTTTTACGCCAATACGGCCATTCGAAAGTAACGGAAGTGACAGTTGGACGCAGAAAAAGCTCTAGATTTAATGCTTCAAATGAATACGCCGTTTTTTTAACAGCTGCAAGTTCTGGTCCAGCAGTCTGCGCATGCTGTGAAAATTTGAGATAAAGAGAAAACATGTTTTGATAGAACTTTGAAAGACCATAAATGAGAAAAAAGCCTTTGTAGGTTCGATATTTGAGTTCTTTTCGCTAGACTTTGAGGAAAAAGGTCAAAGGTTTCGAAAAATCAGCGACTGATATGAAAGGAATGTAAGGCCGATGTGGAATCATGAACATGTGACGGGATGGCGAAGGTTGCAAGTTTTCAAGAATTCTTCGCGTAAACAGCAGGTGCGAGATACGAGGCAGCTCGAGACTCAGACTCGTTCGGCCAGGTAGCTGTTGGTAAGTTAGCCCCATAATAATGTCGGCGCCCTTTTTTCAACGGGTCCTTGCGACGATTTCCGATTCGTGTGTCCACGCACGCATGAATCTTCATTGTAGACGGAATCGGGTTTGTGCCGTGATTGCTTTCGTGATCGAGCCTCGCTTCTTTTCAACGTTTCAATCTTGCAATTACTCGTCTCGATCGTACGTAAACACACAATTAAACGGACTCGATGGCGCGTAACAAAAGACTAACAAGAGCAATCTTGGATCGGCAGGAAAATGGATTTATTATTCGCAATCGTATCTCTCTAAATTCCTTGGAGTGAATTAGTCACTCCAACTGTGGAGTGGCTGGTCCAACCACTCTGCTTGGAGTGGATTTTCACTCCAATGGATTGGGAATCTTCACTCCAATTTTGAGAGTGAATTCATCACTCCTAGTTGGAGTTGAAAATTCAATCTATTAGAGTGCATCTTCTACTCCTAATGGAGTGAATAAGCCAATTCTATTGGAGCGAATTCTTCACTCCTGTTAAGAGTGAATAT
>JABFQM010004170.1:0-10020 GCA_022816865.1 Zelostemma sp. ZL-2020
AAGACACAGGTTGGACGAGATGTTGACTGTAACAGCTGATACTGTTCATTTTGTTTTCTCAAGGCGAAGTAGGCCTTCCAAACGTAGCCGGTACTAGAATTCAGGCGTGTGCTCTTCCAATCCTAGTCCCGCATCCCGCGGTTTTACCCCGGTTCCCTTTTACGGGCTGTGTGGCTCTTTGATTTATCTCACCCGCCCCCCCCCCCCCCCCCTCATCCCGTCGAGAGTGTCACGATCCTCGAAACTGAATTCTCTCCGCACACGCATACACACGTGTTGTGTCGTATTTTGAAGCAGATTCGAGAACGTTTATTTTCGTGGTCTACTCCCAGTTGCGTTTTTTGTTTTTTTTTGTCTCTTTCAAATCTTGATGAAACAAAATGTGTTGCGGTTTTTTGACAAGTTGACGAATTATTAAGTTTCGTTCCTTTTCCGTTGAGATGAATGGATTGTAAACGATATTCCGCGCCTCGGTCTGCATCAAATTTCACCACGTTACCCACCGACAGTTATAATATACAAAACACGATTAGATTATTTTGGACAATGCATGATAAATAGTGCGCTTTTCGTACAAGAGCACGTATTCTCTGGAGTTGCGACACGAAAAACCACGTAAACCGTCTCCATGTCGAAAGAGCCGAGAGCCTATTTTGAAAAAAAACAAAAAAAAAAAAACGATCGTTCGGGACGAGATGAAAGTATGTAGAGTACTTGCTTTGCCATTGTTACAAATTCGCCCGCGACGACGAGCGTCTCGAAGCGAAGACACGCAGCGACACTTTCCCAAGAACGAAAAACACACGCGACGCATCGCCCAATGTTCTGCATCGTCCAGTGCTTTTGAACGGAACAAAAATGTAGGAAATATGGGACGCATGTTTGATTATCGCGAGGACGGAAACGAGAGACGAGAGTCGGAACAAAAAAGTCGAATGGATCACACACACGTTGGGCACGATAAACGTTGACGTTTACGTAGGTGCGATTATTCTGCCGCAAACTATCCTGTGCCTCTAGAGCTTCTCCTGTCACTATACATAAACAGCTAGCTGTAAAATTACACGGCATGTCGTATACTCTGTAAATGTCTCTCATCTTTCCTCGATTGTACTACTATTACTACAAGTTTTCGAAAACTGCGTACTTTTTTCCCGTACGGTTCCGAATGGTTATTTCATCATTGCTTGAATCCTGCATGAGCGCTTGAAAAATTATTATCTCGAGTTCGATTCACGGCTCATTGTGTCTCGGTGTTGGATAGTCCAAGTTTACGACTTGATACCTTTTTTTTCTCAGCCCTCCCCCCTCCCCCGAAAATTGGTAACTCTCACGAGCTTGGGCCAGAGTATGATCTTTGACCTAACGTTGTTTTTTTCCTCTCTTCTTCTTCTTCATCTTCTTTTTTCGTACGTAGATTGATCATTCTCCATTCTTGATGTTTGCGAATTTTTTACTCGTATCAATATATTCCCAAGGATAAAATTTTGCAAGAGGTAAATATTTCAAGAAGCAACTACTTTTCGAGAGAGATGATTTTTTATTTGCCGCCACCGCCGCTTTTATGTGCAAAAATGTTTCGTGGAGATTGGGGCAAGCGATCGAGGGAATTGCCTTGGCCCAATCTTTTGAAATTAGAGACAACTCTGGTCCTTACGACTGCTTTTTGACCACGCATCGAGTCGTTGCAACCGGGACGAGTAGTTTGATAAAAAAAATTTAAAAAAATTGTAGATTGCATTCCAAGCATGCACGTATTAGACGATACATTTTAGAAAACGGAGAAAAAAAAACACACGGACAACTCTCTCGATCCGTACTTGATTTTACATAAAAAAAACACATTGCACAACATACGTACCAATTTTTTTTTTCTTATCCAAGCAAATATGAACAAAGCTCCAATTGTTGCAACGAAAAATCTTTGTTGATATTTGCCGGAAATGATCGTTTATCGCGAGTCCGAAAAATGGCTTGCAACACAACGATCGCTGCTGGCTATTAATTATGAAACATGACGAATGCGAGTGACGTATGTGGCATGTGCGCAGGCCCGGAAAAAGCGACAGGAAGAGGTGGAGAAGATCCGAATGGAAGAGCAGCAGCGGAAGCAACAGGTATAACGAGATTTTTTTCTCCTTTCGATACAATCTAATTTTTTAGCAAACAACTCGACGTTATATTTGAACGATACAATAAAACTTGCGAGCTTATTTCGCGGTTTGCGAATTCAATAATTTAAAAACGATTGTGTTTTTTCAGGAGCGGGAGATGAAACGGCACCAGGCTATCGCGTTCAAGGAACAGGTGAGCAAGAAAAACGAGAGTGAAATTAAAAACTAGAGTGTGCCGTAGAATAGTTTGCGCCATGTTTTTTCACTGCTTTTGTTACTACTTTTATACCTTCCAAAGCCGAGTTTTCAGCGAGTAGAAGAATGTCATCGATTTGTGTTGACGCTTGGTCATTTCCCGAGTCGGTATATTACGTTTTCTTTTTACAATTTTCATCGTTTTCCTTCTTTTTTTACGATACTTTTGTTTTGCATTCATGCGTATTTTAAATTCGATGAATAAAATTATCATTTTCGAAAAAAAGCGAGTAAAACATGTGTTCCGAAAGGGACGCTTGCTTTATCACAACAAACGTAGTTGGGACTTGTTTTTTATGTGTTGATTGTCGCATACGTTGCACTGTATTTTCGTGCTTTCATTCAACACCTCTTTTACTCTCGATTCCATCCAGTAATATATATTTACCTTTATTAAAAAAGTCACTAAATCAACTAATATTCAACAACGAAACAAAAGATAATCGGCTATTAAACCCACATTTTCACGTTTCATATTTTCAAACGACGTATTTTGGAAGAAAAAAACCTGCAACTCGTTGAATTTTCTTTTCATTTACTTTTTTCAACTGCGTTCGATAAGAAAAAACGAGCAAGTACGTAGGCGCAACAAAAGATTAAGAACTTAAGAGTATGTAAAGAGCGTGTTTGAGCACTGGTGGACTGGATGTGTTTTGTGCCGCAGATATACATGCAGGAGCTCACCAAGCAGCGCGAGATGCTCTACACCGTCGAGCTGGTATGTTTCATACCTACCCTAACCCAAAAGGAAAAGCTAACATAATCAAACGATACGTTTTTTGCCAAATAATAGCAATTTTTATTTTCGTTCCTTGATTAATTTGCCTCGCCGCCCTCTTTTTTTCTCCCTACAAAGAGTCGTGTGCTTTGAAGAAGAAGGAAAGTTTCAAAAAATCCCATCCCATGGAACACCGAAACGTTGAATTATTCTGGAATGCAAAGTTTTCTCTCTTGCTTGTATAGTTTCACCGAGTTGAACACGAATTTGTCAAGTTTTTTGAGTGTGCGACAGGATTCTCTCGATTGCCTTGATGTATTTTGTTTTCGCTTTGTTT
This sequence comes from Zelostemma sp. ZL-2020, assembly GCA_022816865.1. Classification (NCBI taxonomy): domain Eukaryota; kingdom Metazoa; phylum Arthropoda; class Insecta; order Hymenoptera; family Platygastridae; genus Zelostemma; species Zelostemma sp. ZL-2020. Next base: position 3,425 of record JABFQM010004170.1, read on the forward strand.
TTACACAAAATGATTGTAGTTTTAGAGACTTTGATGGTTTGGAATAAGCCTCGAGTCGATTCGAAACGAAAAACTTGGAAAACATTTTCGTTCTTATTATTCGTTTTAATGTTGACGAATAGATATTAAAAAAAACAGCGGCAGTGTCTTTAGCTGATTATTAACTCATTGATGAGTCGATTCTTTTCGAATGATATGAAGAATCGCCATCAGCGCATCAATGGGTTGATCTGCAATTTTTTGTTTACAAATATACCGGCGCGGAATGTTTGGTACTTGCGTAAAATCATGTACGAGTTTGGGTCCATTGTTGCTCGCGAAGCCGAAATTTCTCCGACTTTTAAAACGGTCAACGACACATTCGAATTCGGGTACGGTCCTTAAACTGACGTCGTTTCATGTGTCATTATGTACAAAAACATGAAGCTTTTCATACGCTTTGTAATCCTGCTTTGGCTACTCGATAACACAAACATTAATTTTTTTGTTTGCTAGAGATTAAACATCATCTGAATGCTTCCAGTTTAAAATATACCAACTGCGATATATCGTTGCGCAAAGCAGCTTTTTTCAATTGACAAAGAAATCGAGTTTCTTTTATAAAAAGGCAATATCACCTGGCGTAAACGAAACATTTTAAAAATCATCTTATGACGCAGGAGAGAGAAAGAAGGCGACAACATATGGCGCTTATTCGAGCGTTGGAAAATCGGCGAAGAATGGAAGAACGGGAAAAGAAGCGTCTCGAGGCAAAGGCTGAGAAGATGGCGTCCAAGGAAAAACGAGCCGAGCAAAGGAGAGTCGAAATGGAGCTGGTCGAGCAAATTAGAAAGCCCGTACAAGACATGGAATTGACGGGTCAGCGATTCTTTTGTGCCCGAGAAAACAATCAACTTCCTAAAAATGAAAAACATGCGAAAAACCTCTTTTCTCTTTGCAGATCATAAACCACTGCCAGATATCAAGAGGATACCTGGACTAAAACTCCCTGGCCAAGCATTCGCCGATCTCATCATGGTTTTCGAATTTTTACACAACTTTGGAGAAACCCTTGGTTTCGGTAATCACGAGATTTCTCATTTTTGTCAAAGTTCGAAAAATCCACAATTTTCCGCCATTTCTAAAATTATCTTTCCTTCCGATCGCAGATATGGATTCTTTGCCGAGCCTCAAGAGTCTGCAGATGGCGTTGCTCAACGACGAGGAAGCGGAAGAAGAGATGCTGTCGGTGATGACGCACCTTTTGGTCTGCGCGATCGAGGATCCCGGGATTCCGCAGCCCGCGAGACACACGACCGGATTAGGCCAGAGTTTACGCCAGGCCGACATTACTCACGCAAATATCAGCGAAGTTCTCAGGATTTACTTGTACGCCAACGCCACAGGGGAGATTAAGGCTCTGACGGGCGTTTGCCTCGAGCGCGAGCGGGACAAAAAGTTTGCGGACCATCACCAGAACGGGGGCGATTACGCGACGACGTGTTCCGGCAAGAACGCTCAGTTTTACGAGCACCTGCACAACAACGAAACGTGGAAAATGTCCGAGAGGCTGCGGGACAAACCATTCCTCGCACTCAATCCCACGCACAAGGCCCAAATGCTCGCGTTCCTTTGCAACGAACTGTTGCAAAACAAGGCTGTGATTAAACAAATCGAGGGTAGCTTGGAAACTGTCGCCCAGTTGAAAAAGGAGAGATTCGTGCTGGATACGAAGATTAGAAAGTACGCTGTTTTTTAATCGAGGAGCTTGATATTAGAACATAATTTTAATCAAAAATTGTCAACTTTATGTTTTAATTGGTAAGAGCATTACGGAGTAAATAGATTACCGATCGTTTACATTGTTAAATCGGCATGTTCTAAATGTCGTCCGAATTCGATTTGACTTGAAGAATTCGTACGAAATTCGACATGGCGACAGATAATGTACTCTTGTACGGTACGAAACTCGCAAATATGTTGAAAAATAACGGTAAAACGGGAATAATGATGGTCTGCTGGACCAAATACGCAGCGATCTTTTACCCCTGGGAAAGTGCAACCATCCAAACACTCACGCGGAATAGTATCTTTGTACCACATATAATAAATTATTTTTTTATTTTACCGTTATGTTTTCACATATTTACGAGTTTGGGGCCGTACAAGAGTACATTATCTGTCGTCGGGTCGAATTTCGTACGAATTCTTCCAGTCAAATCGGACCATAATCAGAAGATCCCGATTTAACAATGGAAAAGGTTGGTAACTAATCTACTCTGGAATGCTTTTAATAGCCGATGACCAAGTTTTGAGGTAGTTTGCGACTTTTCAAGGATTAAACTCGAAATTATAAGAAAAATAGATGTTATGAAATGACTATCGAACTATCATTGTACACGATTTGAAAAAGATCTGACGTCTCTATTGTCAGGAATTCATTATCAAAGTTGTTAACGTTTGCATAGCGAGTATCGACACCGGTTCTTGAAGAAAAATCAGTATCTGACGTCCAGTTTTTGCAATTTTCAATGAAGTATAAAACGCAAAGGATTGCTACGAAATTCCGAGAACGTTAAATTTATGAGCCAGTATGGTTATAATGTACTTCAAAATGGATAAACATATTCATAAATAAGAAATACTGTTTTTGGAAAGAGTAAACTTTCAAATGATCGCGGTGCGCTTGTCAAATAACTCAATATTAATTCGGTAAATTGATCAAGGAAACATCAAATCAGTTTACTTAAAGGTGTATTAAAGTTATATAAAAATGTAAATACTTTTATTTTAGTGAAAGGACAAGTTTTTAAGAAAAAACCACCTTGAGTAAAAACTTGAGCAATGAAAATAATGAACCAGGAGGTCGATAACTTTCGTCTTTCCTGAAAATTGTATTGGCACCTTTTGGAACTAAGCTCATTCAACAATTCGAAATTATAATTTTCGAGTCCTTATTATTGTTAAACTTGGACGAAGATATTAACTTGTCTTGCGAATTTTCAGGCTCAGACAATTGCACAGCCGAAAGGTTCGAATGGAGGCTGTTGGTGTGATTATCAACAAAACCGGTGACACGATAACGATAGAGAAGAAAGAAGTGGACGAAGAGAACAACGCGACAACGAACGCCATCGAGACGACGCCGACGCCGACGCCTGATGAGATCCATCACGAAGACGAGGTCGAGGACATGTCGGAAAACGAAAGCGAGGGAACGCAGCCTGAAGAGGTTTGTACCTTTTTTTGCAATCGACAAAAATGCATATTTCTTACTGTGAATGTACAATTTTAGGAGGAGGATAAAAACTTGTCGGGCGAAGAATTGGGCAAAAAACTGGACAAGCTCTTGAAGCAATCGGAGGAGCAGTTGCAAAAGTTGAATAGCTCGTCGAAGCAACTGCGGGCCCACGTGTTTGGACAGGACAGATACTGGAGGCGGTACTGGGAGCTGCCGTGTGCCGGAGGCATCTACGTCGAGGCGATGGAGAGTGCCGAGCCCGAAATTCTTGATTTGCAAGCGGAATTGGACGAAAAGTACAAAGACATGCCGCCGGAGGAAAAGCCGGAAGTGAAGCAGGAAGAGATAAAGAAGGAAGACACGGATAATCGCGAGAACGAGGCGCCGAACGAAGTCAAGGATGAGAAGAAGAGCAGCGTGCGCAAGGACGGCGAAGAACTAAAGCCGCTGGACGAGAAGGCAAAGGTTGAGAAGATTGAGAATGAAGAAGTCAATTGTAAAAAAGAACCGGTGCGAAACTGCGTAAACGAGAGCGTAAAGCAGGAAAAGCCTGAAGTCGAAAATGCCGTGTCCGACGCAAAGACAAACGTCACGTCGGACGAGATCAAGCAAGAAACCGAGGCCGATGTAGAGACTGTTCAAAAGAAGGAGGTTGAGGATGTACCAGCGGAGGAGACATGCAAGACTCCGGTCAAAGCTGCGGGGGATAAAATTGTCGAGGCCTTGCCGAATGGGGAAAAATTCAATCATGTTAATAATCTGCACAACGGCAAGGAATTGAACGGTAATTACATCCAAGGTATAGTGTTTTATTATGAAAAATATTAAATTCAAACATGCTTTTCACATTTAAAACTCGAGAAATTTATAGATTTGTATCTTTCGAAAAGAAAATTAAAAGTGAAACTTGTGTAAAATGAAACGTTTTCTACCGAGAAATGAGAGTGTTTTAAATTTTTTGTAGACATGCTCAACAATACAGAGTCAAACTGGTTCTCGATTCTTCCACGAGACACGTGCGATATACCAGGCACCAGTACAAAGCAAGTTTTTGGAATTGCCGAGCCTACGGAACTGAAAATCCCCGTTTTCCCACCTCCAGCTAGTCCAAATTACGATAGATGTGACAGTCCTGCTCCTTTGGTCTTGACGCAAGACGAAGCGACTCAATTGGAATACTTGAAGGTGCATGGTCTGCCACCTCCGGGGGAGGCCAAACCGGTGCCCAAAGGTGAAGAAAAGTTGCTCACTTTCAAATCAGTTAAAAGTTCTCCTTTTGTAATCCACTCTTTTAATCCTAATTTAACAAATCTTAAAATACATTTATATGTAATTTTCTTGTTTTAATTGCTAGACTTGCGATATGGCTGGTGGCGAATAACGGACGTGGACACGTTTCAAGAACTGCTAGAACATTTGCACTCGCGGGGCGTTCGAGAAAAAGAACTGAAACGCACCACATGGGCTACGATGGAGTCATTCTTGGCCGTCACCGGCAAGATTTTCGTCGATCCAGGGAATATGGCAGCTACCGATCTCTCGGACGGCGAAGAAGGCGACCAAACGATTCCAAAACCTGACGACCCGAGCGATTGGTGTGAGCAAGTTGCACTACGAGTCGATGCTCAACTCTTGGAACAGGTCGAGGCGCTCGAAGACAAAGTCGCCAATGCCAGTATGCAGGTCAAAGGATGGAAATTGCCACCGCGATCCGGCACCGAGGAAGCTGAGGAACTTGAGAAATTGCACGAGATGGAGCAAATTAGTGCGGTAGAACAGGCGAGGCAGCGATTATTGTCTCTCGAAGCTGCTATAGAAAGGCGATACTTGAAACCACCTTTAGGCGTTTGGTGAGAGTTTAATTTTTTTATTTTATAACATTGAAGTAGCTTTTTCCATTGAACACTGATTACCGTGAAAGTTCTACTTAAGTATAATGAAAATGTAATAAAATTGACATGGAAAGAAATTGATGACGCAATTTTTTCTAGTACGGGAGATCCCAATTTGGCAGCGTTGAAAGCGGAACAGGCAGCGGCGGCGGCTGCGGCGGCAAACGCAAGCTTGAATTCCTCAGATCAGGGAAACTCGTCGCTACTGCCTCCGGAAGAGACGACGCCTCGCGGATTAAATAACTGGCGCGAGGCGACGGCGAGGGCTCACACGTCGGCTCAGCTTGCCATGGCGCTTTACATGCTCGAAGCCAGCATCGCTTGGGACAAGAGCATCATGAAGGCTGTGAGTCTATCTACAGCTACACGATCAAAGAAACAAAAAAAAGATACTAATCGGCTTTTGCTTACTCCCGAAATCTCTGTGGGTATTATGTACTGGTTTTTAATTTTTTTGGTTGTGTTGTCTTCGTTTTTTTTTTTTTTTTGTTCTTGTGTGAAAAACTTGATGGACGGGGATTTCAATGTTGATATTTTTTGAATTTTGTATTTTTTTTTTTAATTTACTTAATATTTCGAAAATATAAATTCTGAAATCGTGAACAAATTGAACATTTGCATGTTGCATGCGATATGCTTTAATTAACCTTTTCCAAGATTAACAATGGAGATTTTATCTCCACTTGCCAATAACTAGCACGCCATGAAAACGTTGAAAATTGCACATTTAAAAATTTTGCTTGTGTAATATTGAAAAACAAAAAGGTAAATATGAATCTGGTTCCATGCGATGACATTTTCGTTTTCAGAACTGCCAATTTTGTCACAGTGGTGATAACGAAGACAAATTATTGCTTTGTGACGGCTGTGATCGCGGCTATCATACTTATTGCTTCCGTCCAAGAATGGAAAACATTCCCGAGGGTGATTGGTGAGTAATGCGTAAAAATTAAGCGAATCAAGTCATTCGAATCTTCTTTGACTAATCAAAAAACTTTTTAATTACGCAGGTATTGTCACGAATGTATGAATAAAGCAACAGGCGAAAGAAACTGCTTAGTCTGTGGCAAGCGTGCCGGCAAAAACTTGGTTTTATGTGAATTATGCCCTAGGGCTTATCACACGGACTGTCATAATCCTGTGATGCCAAAGGTACATATTGAAATCTTGAGTTTAGTTTAAAATGTCTGGTTTTTAATGAAATTGTCGACGTTTTTCTCGTTTCGAAGCGAGTTCGAAGAAAGGAAAAGAAAATGTATAGAATGAAAAAATTGCAGATGCCAAGAGGAAAGTGGTACTGTTCAAATTGTCACAGTAAACAACCAAAGAAAAGGAACAGCAGTCGCAGGAGCCACACGAAAGCAGGAGGCGCAAGAGACAGCGAATGTTCCGAACATCCGCCAGCTAGGTGATTACGTTAGACCAAAACAAATGTGCTGCAGCGTTGGTTCGTCATCCTTTGAAACGACGACGACACTGGCGTT
>JABFQM010004171.1:0-10012 GCA_022816865.1 Zelostemma sp. ZL-2020
AGTGGTTGTGGTGTGGGAGGGGGGGTGGTGGTGGGGGGGCGTATGGGGGGGGGGGTGAATGGGAATAAGTTTGCGTTTGGGAAAAGGGCGGGCAGTCAGCGTCCAAAGAGCCATGATGAAGACCAACCCCATGAACCAGCAGCTCTTTTTCGACAGTAGCCTGATGCCGCAACTGTTCCAGTCTCAGTTGATTTTGCCTCTTCCATTTTGTTCTAAAATAATCCAGACAACACCGTGATTTCTCAAACACTCCCGCTAAATTTTTTCGACTGAAATTTCACTCGTTCGGATTGGAATTCCATTCCAAAATGGATAGGAATTGAATGACTCTATTTAGAGTGAATTTGCGTATCGAATCGCGCTCCAGATTCAGAGGTAAACATTCCCCTCTTTCGGTAGAAGTGAAACAACTTAGCGTATGGCTCGAATGAAGCATTACCTTCTGTTTTGGTACCAAGTTTTGACTTGGGTCTCAGAAAGAGAAAGGGCATCGGCGACATCGCTACGATCGGCGACGCTGAGGTACTTTTGGCATCGGAATTTTCTCTCTAGGTAAGCTAGTTGCGCGTGCGTGAATGCGGTGCGTCGTCTTCGCGGTTTTCGACCACCGCCTGAAGTACCACCGCCAGTTGTGATGCAGGATTTTCCCGACGTCGCGGATCCTGGCGATGGCGTCAAGGCTGGCGGACTACCTATGCGCGTACAAGGACTGCTCCCGGGATCGATCGTGTCCTCTGAATCCGAATGTAGAGCAGAGTCGTTTTCCGAATCATCTGAAATATTTTCCACATGGATTTTCCCTTAATTCATCGCTCTTTTATTCAGATTAAGATTCGCGCTAAAAGAAAAGTAGAGAGTAAGGAAAAGATTCAAATTATTAAAATACCAGTGATTTGTGAAACCGGATCTCATCTCTGCTGTATCAGAACATAATTTGGATCCACGCATTTCAATAGATAACAATTCAGAGTGTTTCTGGGTAACAAGATTAGGATACGTGATTCGAACACCCACTTAATTCATAGGCAATTTTCGATCGCTCGTATACCACCCTTAGAGTTTCATTGTCCGAACGATTTATCCGATAAAGCTTATCGCCGAAAGCTTGTTAGTCGGTGCAAAAGACCCAAGCGGTCTTTCGGGATTTATCTACTCGTTGCTGCTAATACGTCTCACTCGATGGGAGGGCAAATTCGTGGGACATGTGTGTATGGTGCGGTATGTGCGCGATGGTTAACGAGCCCTGCCCGGCATAACGAATCTGTCCGCACCTCGAACCATCTGTAGTACTGAGTCTAATGGGACCACCTACCCCGGGGCTACGCAAAGAAGGGACACGAATTTCTGATAGAAATAATAGAAAATCACTACGGGAGCACCGCGTAACGAGGATCCCAGTGCGGGCACGCGACCATTCTTCATCGTTCAACTATTAAGAAATCGTTTATGGATTCATCGACACTTTTACTCTTCCACTTGCGACGAAGCGGAAATTTCGCGCGAGTTTCTTTAAAAAATGGAACCGCAATACATGGAATGATTTATCCTACATTTTAATGAATTTATTCATGAAAAACAATAAGATGATTTTGGAAGAACTATTCCTAAAAGCTCGAGAAAATAAAACATTTTAGAACAAAGCTGACCCAGACTTTTGGCTTCGAAAGATCAAATTTTTTCACGTTTTTCAATGAGCGCTAAGCGCAACGTTACAGAATCACAGTAAAAAATGTGTCTCGAGATAAAAACGACGTACTCTCTAAACGGGAAATTAATGTGAAAGACGATGATTTCATATGAATGCTTACCTTGAACTCGATCAGTCAAAACGTCCCCGAGAAGATCGCGGATGAGAAACGACTTGTGCTCCTGCATGTTTGCGAAAATGCCCGAAAGTTCCGAAGCACAAAAACCGACTGGAGCACTCCGAATCCGCACAAGATTTGCAATGTTCGTTGCGATTCTCGTTATTTTTCAAACCCTTTTGGATACAACATTTTTGCAGTTATCCCAGTCCGTATCGATAGGAAGATGCACGGAAAACGTATGATAGCGGAATCGCGGATCCGTTCTCCATGTCTCCCCGAAAACGAACCCTCTCTTTCTGACAAACGTGCTCCACCCCCTCGAATTAATCCACCCGTTTATTTCGAGCCACGAGCTCTAATGCTCGCGCGATTTCGCAGCCATTTTGGAGGTGGAAACGCCATGCTCTTGGTACCCGGGTCGCGTTTTCATTGGCGAACATTAAGCGACCGCGAGCGACCGAGTTTAGGGGTTGCGAGCACCCCATTGGCCCGGCGCACCGGCGCCAAGCCGAGTTTCCCGCGCATGCATGCAGCGCTTAGGAATTGCAGTGTGTACGTGCAAATATCTCGGATGTCGTGGGTCGTGAATCGTAGAAGAGGCTCGTAAAGCAAGGGTCGAGTTGTTACTAACACGTTTATACAGGCGGAGAAGAACGTTCCGGGACGAGAGCAGATTCTCGGAAGTCATCGGCGAACGATTACTGGGTAACGAAAGAACAAATTGGATGTGAAACGATAACAAGAAAATCGCTTTTTCCATTCTCCTTTGCGTATCTTCACTCGATCACTTGTCAGGGACACTTTGTAATTAATTGCCGAGCTTTGGGCGATTGTCAATTCCGTTGTATGACTTCAAATTCTCAAGTATTTCTACTTCAATACGAGTACGTTTCTAAATATGCTAAAATTGAAAAACTCACTCTTTTTCAATGCACTCAAAATTCTCTTTCCAACTTTTTCAGTAGATTTCCGATCTTTGTATTAAAAGAGTGTTTGGAAAATGTTTCACTCTTAATCTGGAATAGATTAAGATAATTGCGTGGAATAGCAATTTTTGCCACAGAACTTAAGTTTCTAATGGCAGAAAATTGGGTTGATGAATTTATCGTAGACGAAAAAAAATTCTTTCTGAATTGTTCGTGTATTTCAATAAATACATTGCTACGAAGAACGTCAATACGGCAAAGTCCAGGATTTAAGGTACGGCTGTGAGCATAAATATGTATGATGCAAGTAACGAAGCACTTGCCAACTTGCAATCTCTTCTGGAATTTCAAAATTCCGTTAGTCTATTCACCGCACACTTTTTATGCATTTTATTTACTCCGGCATAATGTAGCGATCTTCACGAGGCAGCAAAATGCGCAAAAAGGAAAATGTTTTCATCTAAAAAGATCGAATCAAATTCATAATGTTTTTCATACACTTTTATCGTGCCTTCGATCATTTTTGGGAAGACAATTTTTCGTAATTTTGCGAATTTGAGCGCGATACACATTTTTTAACAATCGAAAATGCAAATTTTCCCTTCGCAAACGTCTTGGATTTTCGTTAAAGAACGTTCGTGGGAGCGCATAAAACGGAGCAAGATTGCATGCTTGGAGTTAACTATCGGGTACTTGCACACGTAGAACAGACGATGTCATTTTTTGAATAATGCCGAGCCAAAGGAGTGAAGTCACCTAAAAAAAGGCCCTTTAAAAGCCACGCGGGAGAGCAAACGCGTTTCTGAATTCGTTACGGATTAACGTATGCAAGGGATTAATTCAAAGGGCGGCAAAGCGCCATCGTAAATAATAGCGTCGCGATACTTAAAACTTGAATAAATATTTATGCAAATTCCGATCGACTGTAAAATGGCCACCGATGAATTTTATATCCGAAATCACAATTTTCCGGTCTCTGTACCCGAAATTTCAATAACGAAGAATGCACGATCTTTTCAGTTTCAAAAAGTGATTTTCAGTCTTCGAATCAATATTTATAAACGATCGTGTTCAACAAGTTTGCAGCTCACATTCGTAATTGTGCCGTCGTCATCAACATCGAATTAAGAAGGGAGAGGTTCATTCAGAAATCAATGAATAAGAATACTGATATTCACTTTACGACGGGGATCAGTCAACACCCCAAGCGCTTGAATCGTGATTCGCCCTGAATGGGATTACTCTCATATTATTCTCACGCGTGCAGTGTACAAGGCATGAGTCTATGAACAAACACACACTCCGACAAATCACAGCGTGCCCGAATGCTGCTGAATCAAAATATGTACGGCCTAAATAGCAAATTGTCGATAACGATCGACGATGCTTTTGTCTGTAATTATTTTATGTTACAACCATTCTATCCCTCCAATCGCTGAATAATTATGTTTTCAATTAACGTCAATTGAAAGAATTTATTTTCCAACATTCGTGTTTCTCGGCGTTTTGGTATCAAATTAAAATAACAGAGATTTGCAACTTTCTTGGAGTGCAATTTCGGAGAATTATGAGAATTGAATGGCTCTGTTTAGATTGAAAAAATGTACTCCAAAATAGTGGAATTTTGCTCTAAAAGGTTTTGAGTGTATCATCTGAAAAATGTTGCGATATCAGTAAGATTTTAAAATTCGTATGCCATTGACGAAGAACGCAAGAACCGAATGCTAACGCAACTGCACACGTAGACGGTTTTAGACTTGGTTGCTCAAAGAGTTAACGAACAGTGAATATAATAGTAGAATAAACCGCAGACACGTAAGACCGGAGCTTTCCATTTGCAGGCATTTTTTGTAGTCTGTGTCGTTCGCGGTATTTGACTTTATATTTTTCCCCTTTATCCTTTTCATTCTTGTCATTATTCTGCGACTCGACGACGTTTCATCATGGACCATTGAACCTCGTCATTGGTGGTGCGCGTTCTGTGAAAGCCGCGCTGCACGCTTGCGTTATTTCGAAAGAAAAAACATTAAAGAAAAAGAATAATGAGCACGGGAAATGCTAAAATACCAACAGTTCGACTATGAAAATGGATACAATTTGCCCGTACGTTTTGTATTTTAAATGGACGTTGGAAAGTCGAGTAAAGGTGTATCGAGAATGAACATTTCTCAAGCAACCGATCAACATCTAAGTGAATTGAAAATTCATTCGAAAGTTTCGAATCTTCTGGAGTTAAATTTCATTTATTCGAAGTGGAATTTCACTCCAAGAATGATAAAATTCACTCCAAAAGAGTGAACAATTCAGGGTGTAGTGAGATTCTATTCAAGACTAGGATACAAAAACAAAATTTTCAATTGAGTTCAAAGTTAATCAAACATGGATTTTGATTGTTCTGTAACTTGGAACTTCAATTATTGTCCTCTTGAAACTTGCAATTCCATCGGCTTTTTTCGAACGTGAACTTACAAAGATAGAAAAAGAAAGGGCAAAAAGACATTTTATTTCTTCTCATCGCATTGGCAGGCGGAGACGCTCTCGAAGAATGATGGCTACGGGAAAAGAGTGCTTGAACACGGACGCTGGTCAGGCTTCCGTGGTTCCAATTATACGTAGGTACCGCTATGCTCGGATTGAAAAGCCACCCCGTTCTTCTCTGCCGCCCTATATCCATGCTCAGAAAACTCTTTTGATCGACATAAGACGAGATATAACACAGCGATTACTGCGAGTTTTGAATACAATTCATCTCTTTTGTACTTGTTAATTATTTCCCCTACAATGCAGTGAAAATCAAGAAAAATCCAAGTCAAACACGAACAAATCGGCAGGCTAAAAGATTCCTTTAATCAAATCATCTCTGGATAAATTTTAGAGAAAATTAAAAGTTGCAGAAAGTTTAAGACGATTCGGTAGCTTTCAGATTAAACTTCGCCGACTACAAGGCGAAACTGTTTGCATATCCTGCATTTGAACACACTGAACAATTACCCAGTCGGCTTGCGACCCTGTTTCCATTCTAACTGTCGAGTAATCAAGATACAAAGCTGCTTGATTGGCTCGCTTATGCGGTTATAACGCTCCGCATTTGCCTTTATCTACGTCATCGTTATCTTTGTTTGTGTAAAATGTTTGTGAACATCGTACTACTCTGTCACCATTAAAATATGAATACATCAAATATAGATGCTGAATTCAACTTCAAGATTCACTACTAAAATCGGCCTAGAAAAGTATCTTCATCCAAGACAATTTCTTGATGAAGAATATCTTTGATCCTAGATCTATCTTTGATCTATCCTTGATATATAAAACATCCTTAATCTTTTTGTCTATCTTTGATCTAAGATCTATCTTTAATCTATCCTTGATGAAGAAATCCGACTTAATTAAAGTTAATTTCTGCGCTATTTTCAACTCCGAAGATAAGTTTATCTCTGAACTCGTAAAAAACTGTATCGTCGCATTCAATACTTGCTTACGACAAACGGCGGTTGATTTGACAAAGCCACGAGCCCATTTATGTGAACAAATATTACAAGTCTCAATCGAGGGATGGCTTGTTATCCGCTCATTGAAGTTAACCACGAGGCTAAATGCGCGGGGGTTGAGTTTGGCTCATAACCAGAGAGGTGTTTTGAGGGGGCGATTGTGCCACGAGTACTGGGAAACAGCCAATAAGAGAGCGGATCGTTGCCGAGGTAACCGAGTGCTCGGGAGAAGGGCTCGGAAGTTTCGAAGAAGGCGCGGGGCAGGGATTATTCGCTCGAGATTGAAAAGTTAGTGCGCGAGGATATCTCTTTACTTTCAGGGGCGGCGGCAACTCCAGGAGCCAATGTGCCGCAGGCTCGAGTTTGTTTTGACGCCAATTTTCTCATTCGTACTCTGAAATCCGGAAAATTGTTTGTAGATTTAGAAAAAAAGGATTATTGCATTGTCATCTAACCTCCACGAAAGCTGCACATTTTTAAACAAATTTTGAACTCCTCGAGGCACTAATTGATTGAATAAAAAACTGGGTCTTTCGCGTTGCGAATTTCTTACATAAAACTGGGTTAGACGTGAAGAAATTGCGTGCCGCAATTTGGAAGAATTGAATTCTTCATCAGTTTTGCAAACAAATTTTGAATGCGATTTTTAATGACCAACTTGGGACGCAAATTACATATGCAAATGGATTCGCACGAGATTATAAAAAAGTACTCATCGGATAAATACGTATTCGAGTATAACTCACGCGATTCGTAATGCCTTTCGCCGGTGATGGGTCAAGCGTAAAGAAAACTGGAAAATGTTTATTTCTGCAACCCGCATTGCACGTATTTCTACTCATTGCTGAAGCAGGTCACTCGAGATTTTCTGACACGTGCATAATGAATTCCAGTAGCGAGCGCATAATTCATATGCTTTCGCTTTATTCCACTTTACGTGAATGCGTATACATACTGATATCGTTCTTTAAGCCGATCTGTGCCAGGGAAAATGGGGAAAACGGCTGATATAGCTACGCAGAGAAAATGTGATTTACAGAAGATAAGAGGCGCCTTCGAATGTGACTCGAGACCAAGAAGATGAGCTGGATAAGCGACGCGGAAATGCCGAATAATGACTACTTTTTCATCCTTTAATTACGCAGTAATTAATTGAAATGTTTCCCCTTCCGTGTTGGTACTCAAGCAAAGTGAAATGCAAGCTTCCGCGAGGCTTGAATTATTTCAAAACGCAACTTACTCTTGTAATTAAGACTACCTTAACCAGGGCAAAAAGCGAAGCTGGTCTTTACCTCAATCATTATTTATTTATTTCGAAAAATGATGCCTGCATAAACGAATGAAACGTTGTAAAATGTTGACTGTCCTATTAATTAAATTTTTAATGAGTATGATATAACTAGAGAATATTTCATTTCCGTTGCTTCCGAGGTGTACAAATAATTCATCTGCTACTACAGCAGAAAATATTTCTTTTTCGTTTTCGCGACGCTTCGCAAAAAGTCGAAAAAAAGCTTCCAATAGGTAAATATAGAATATTTTTCGACATAAAATCTCACATTTGAAATAATATTTAACAAGTGAAAGAAAAGCGGAGTATCAATATTTGCAGGGTATACTTCGCTATGCGGTAACTACTTCATATCCTGGAAACAAAGAGAGACAAAGCAAAGGGCGACTCGATCTTTTGTTCGCAGACCGCATCACTACGTGCAATTGTCCCGTCATTGTTTTCACTATTGTTTCTGGTAACTCTTTCGCGGTAACGAGAAGGAACCTCAATTAGAACGGTTTGAGTACATAAACGCCTAAAGGCTGCAAAGTTTAAAAAGCAAAGCAGTATAATAACGCGTACATGTAAAAAATTACATGAAAAGCGACAATGTGAATTGAGGGTTCTCGACTCTGTATGTGAGTGAGTGTGTGAGTCAGTTTCGTTCAATAATATGTTCTTTTGTTACTCGGAATTATTGCATTATCATTATTATAAGCGCTTGTAGTGTAAAGCGTTAATAACACCATTTTATGAACGTATAAAAAATCAATGGAGACTTCTAGAAACTCGTTATTAGACTACTTGTTCAAAGAAAAATTAAGAGTGACGAAACCAAGAACTGAGTCTTATTTCGGAGCACGGAATCGAATTGAACATTAATCCGTAATGTTCTATAGTTATTGAGAATGAAATTTGAAATGAAATTCTATCTTCTACTTCACTTTTTAAGGGGTTACATGCAGTTGTAGTGGGCCAAAACTCAAGAATTTTTTTTTATACTTAAAATTTATATTTGAATACAAGACGAAATTTCATTCAATAGTACAAGTATCTAACTACTTATTTCAATTTTTTGGTTAAAATAGATTTAAAAAAGAGCGAGATACAGCAAATCTCCAACATTTTTGTTTTTCGGTGCACGATAACTTGAGATCTTTTTATCTGAAAAATACGAGTAAAAAGATTCTGTTAGTAGACATCAACATCTGCTGAATGAACAAAGGATTTTTTTAAATTCCAATTTTTACGAAAATGGGAGTGGAAAAACTGAAAAGTCACTTTTTTGCTTCTCAAAATTCTTGTTTTTTCTTCATGAAATCCAAAGTTTTTATCGTAAAAAAAATCCTTCGTTCATTCAGCAGATGTTGATGTCTACTAACAGAATCTTTTTACTCGTATTTTTCAGATGAGAAGATTTCAAGTTATCGTGTGCACCGAAAAACAAAAAAATTCTGGAGATTTGCTGTATATCGCCCTTTTTTCAATCTATTTCCACAAAAAAATTAATATGTGTAGTTCGATACTTGTACTATTGAATGAAATTTCGTTTTGTATTAAAGCATGCATTTTAGGTAGAAAAAAAATTCTTGAATTCGGCCCACTACAACTGTATGTAACCCCTTTACAAGAGACAAAAATGATGGCAGAAAATATCGACTGACGAGGGTAAAGGGAGTAAAGAAGCTCGAGCATAGCTTCATAGATATCAAATGCTCTAATTTCACCAATTTACAAAAGTAGAAACCGCTTTTGTAAAAAAGTCTCCAATATCGAGCATGTAATTTTCTGTGGCATGAAAAGTTTTTAGTGTCTAATGTGCAGGGTAATAAGTTATCGATTATTCTCAGCGCGAGGGTCGTCAGTTACCCGTTGCAGTTGCACATGGAACTTTATGCTATCGAGACGTGTATAGCTAGGTGAATTTTGTAGTTAGAAACACGAAACCAAGTTCAATGATGAATTATATATGGGTCATTCCATCCAAAATTTACAATTCAACATTTTTTTTCCGTGAACATTTTTTTTCTCGTTCTTTAATCTAAAATATTAGACACGTATTTTTTTATTTCAATATGATATCAAAAACTTTGGAGTTGTACATTTTCAAACTTTTGACGTTCGGAAAAAGTACCTCTAAATATTTGCATATACGGAGAAAAACATTCGATTGAAAAAATAGTTAGCCCTAATAAAATTTATGATTTGTTCTCAGCTTCCTTGTGGGGACTACGAAAAATCGATGTCACCTATTGTTTATAAAAAAATGTAACAATTTATTGAACAAATAATTTTTTTTCAAATTTGGGACTGTTTTTTTTTAATTATTTTTTTTTTAATGTACTTTAGATACTTTAGTAACTACTGTATAAATTTGAGAATGGACTGTTGAAAACTGTATCTAGAAAAAATTTTTGATCTTAAGCTTGCACGCTCGGAGCGCGCGCTCGCTGATACTCGCTTCAAAGATCATGTTTTATTACATTGTACATAATTTAACTTAAAAATCCAATA
>JABFQM010004172.1:0-10010 GCA_022816865.1 Zelostemma sp. ZL-2020
GGTCCTGATCAGATAAGGCCAAATTACATATATGCTCATGTATGCTCTTATATGAATCATATATGAGCATATATGATTCATATATGCTCATACATGGTCATATCTGAGAAATTTTTGACCGGGTAATGATTATTAATTCTGATAAAATCTGACCAGACATCGCACAATCTAATCAAATATCATGAAATCACTTCAGATTTAATTCCAGGTCTAATGAGTAGATCTCATTAAATAAAATCAGAACTCAAATGCAATCTGATCGGATCCAACCTTTTTTATGGAAAAAAAGGTCAGATCCGCTAGTTTTAATAACTTTACTCAAGATTTTATGTAATCCTTCGCAAATAAAACAAGAAAGATAAAGGTTCGCCCAAAAATATCACCCTCATTGTGCAAGTCTCGAGATCAGGGAGGCTGTTTAATTACTGGAAAGTGTTGCTGTTTGTCTTGCAGGTGTTATCTGGCAAGTGATAAGCACCCTCGTGACTCTCGCGGGGCCAGGGCAAGGCAAGAGATTCCTTCTACTCTTTGCCTCTTTCTCTTGTGTTCTGACATGCCAAGGTACTTCTCGTGATACTACTCGAAGCGAAAGAGTACAGCGGTAGTAAAGAGCGACAAGTCGAGCCCACGGGCTCGTCATCCGGAAGAAGAGGAAGAGAGAGAAAAGAGAGCGGAAATATGAGGGACCTGTGAAGCGGAACTGGCTGTTGATCGCAAAGGCTACTCGGAATAACGAAGATGAAATGGGATGCTGTGCTCTACCTTCTTCTGACGCTGTATCTCACCCTCGCCAATCTTTGCTCAGCATTCGTCGAGACCAGAGGTATGCTTTCACGAGTTTTCCAACTCTCTCTTTTGATGGAAGACGCGGATTTTCTCAGGGGAAAAACATTGCTCGATAAAAAGCATGGACAATTTCATCGACTTTTTCTTTCGCTGGTCGATTTATGAGAGAGCTACGTGCTACCGCGCGACCCTCGCGTATAGCCGCATGCATATGTACCAATTCATTATTTGGAGCACTCCACGCCGCTAACTTTCCTCCATAGCTGCACCTATTTTGCTCGCAAGGGCGCGTGAAATGAATATTCATCCCTCCGAAGCGTCTTATAAATAATATGCAATTTGAATAATTCCGTTTCTACCTCTCGCTCCAAACATACACATTTCCCTGGATTTCTCTTTTATTTCCTCTTGATAAATCCCGGATTATCTTGCCATTTTTCCGCCTTTTCCGCTCGGCGGAGACTCGCTAAAAATTTAATGCATTTCCGCTAACATTTCCAAATACTCATGCATTTTTCTCCGCGTACGACACATCGCGAAATTTCATTTACCGAGAAATGTTCGGAGTCAAAAAAAACAGCGCGAGATCGTTGATACAGACATTCATTATTCAGAAACCGTACTTTCCAGGCAAACGATGGTTTTTCATTATGTAAAAACGTTGACGAATTAAAAAGTCGAAAAGTCGGTGGCGCGTAACGACGCTCTGAATAACGCACATCAAATACGATCGTTACGACTTCGCCGGCCATACGCGACAGACGAAAGAAGTTTACGGTAAAAGCGTTTGCGACGTAGCGACGATTTAACGAGAAAGCGAATGAAAGAGGAAGAAAATGTGCGTAGGAAAATGGGGAAAAATGCAATTACCGTGCATCGAGTTTACTATAACTCGTAATTTCATGTAGGGAGAGCACGTTTCATTTGACTGATTGTTACTTATCTGAACGTATACCATCGCGAATATTCGCGGTTGTTCGGTACATTATCGAAATTGCTTCTGCTAATACGACAATCAATATTTATAATAGTTGCATGAGAATTATGTACTGGCCGAATGATTGACGTCCAAGTATGCTCTTGGTAAATTCACTTGAAATGTATACGTTAGCACAGAGTAAATAAACTGTGTATGGTACGATACATCGCTGAGTAAAATAGACATTTATGGGACGATTAATATTGCTGTTTGATGACAATCGTGATGGCTTCACGAGCGATTTCGAAATTTTATTGCTTCGACATTTTCCTTATATCACACGGAGAGAAAAATCATAGGAAAAATTATTATATTACCTGGAAAATTATTATACAAATTATAAGCATATCAATCGCACACAATTTTTTAGATTACAAGTATTTTAACCCGGTGTATGAAAACAGTTCTGTCCGGATTTTGGACGACATTTTTGCTCAAGAACGAATTTCCTTTATTAAAGTAAAACTTTATTTTTAAACGACTTCAATTGTTGGTAACTAACAACCTAATTTTTCTAGACATAAATCACGACAATAATGAACCAAGAAGTCGAAAATTATCATCCAAATTTCATTCTTATCGGATAAAAGATGAAGAATTTATCGCGCTGAATTTAGCATTTCTTGTAATCAATCTTCATTTAATGAATCTATTATCTAATTATTCTCGGTCGCGGTTTTCAGGAAAAATGCTATTTTCAACCCAAGTTACATCCGCGATTGCTAGTAATTATTATTCCGTTGAATTTCACTTCACGATTCTTCATTAATTGACAAAACTTAATCAAAGTTATACGGATTTCTTTTTAATGAAGCAGATAATACGGATAAAAAAACGTTCCGACAGAAAACTCCATTAATCGAATTTTACCGATGGAAATCTTCAGTGCCGAAATAATTCACTGGTGAAAACAATTTTCATTTCATGCTATTTTTTAGCGTAGACTGCAAATATGACTAACTATTGCAAAAAGTTGAAAAAACCATGATTACATTACCCGAAATAATATTTGAAAAACATCGTACAAGCACATTTGATATAAAAATGATGTAAATACACATCGACATTTTTTTCATCACGCAAATGCAGCAATCCAATTTTAATATTGATAAAACTCTAAATAGTCCTTGAAAAAAGAGGCTCTAACTTTTTATTTACACACGTGCAATTTTTTAAAAAGATCGATTCGTTACTTCCAATTCTAATATTTACTTCCGAATGCTAGAGTAGCAAGGAAATCGCATCACATATTTCTGTGCACCATATGCATGAGCGCAAACTTGAGTGTTATTTAAAACTAAAAGTATTGCTCTGAACTTTATAATTCATTTCAATGCATTACGGAAATGTTTTTATGAATCAACAAACCCTAAAAAAGCTCCGTATCGAGAATAACGAGATATTGCAAATCAATAACATCCATTCCCTGAAAGAAAAAACTCCAGTGCATATTCGTAAAAACAATTCACCCACTTTCACAAATATTGTTACTTCAACCACTTAAAAATGTAAAAAACGATATCCAGTAAATTATGTCATAACAAAAACCACTCGTATTTCTGTTTTCTTTGTTTTTATTCATGAAAGAAGCATTTTTATAGTTCAGAATTGTTTCGAATACAATTGCAATATGTTGTCAATTTTCTACGTGATAAACTTAAATTTATATGATAATATTTTCATTGAAGCGTACTTTAAACTCTCGAAGTTTCAAATATGAGTTCTTTTTTTGCGCACTTTAAATTCTCGAAGTTTCAAATATGAATTCTTTCGCGCGCCGCGTAGAACTTTGAAGCAATATGCTGTTAGAGCGAGTTCCGAAGCTTCATACTCAAAACTATGCGTAGTACTATTTCGTGCTGGTCATCACCGGAGCAGAGTGGCGCAGTGGAAGCGTGCTGGGCCCATAACCCAGAGGTCCGTGGATCGAAACCACGCTCTGCTAACAATTTTTTTTTATTTACAATAAAAATCGATGCTCTTCAATCCTTAATTTTAATACTCCTATTTTGTATATCTTTTTGCGAAAAAAAGACAACTTTAACAGCAAAATTCACGATAACTTTTCCGTTATTTCGACGAAGAAAAAACAATTCTGCGTTTTAATGCGGTTTAAATTACCCGAGTTGAATCGAGTGTGGAAAAAATCGTAATTCAATTTTTACATTAAATTCTCCTCAGAACTTTTCCAATGTTTTCGGTTATTGATATAAAAATTATTCTTGCCCACATTATTAACGTCATTATTTGCAGATAATATGCACTTTGAGAGGCAAAAATAAAGCAATAATTTCGAGTGGAAAATTTATTTGAAGTGAAAATAAAAATGCATTAAAAACATTTTCAGTTAGACACGATTCATTAGCATCTAATGTCACACCCGAATTAAAAATTCAATTTTCATTTGATGTACGTTATGAAGCTATTTTTTATTATTCATTTAATAATTCTCTGTTGAAATTACACTTTCAATGAACAATTTTTTCGAAGCGGACAGCAAGAGCTTTACACGCAAATATACATCTCCGGAAGAGCGTTCATCATTTTAAATGGCCATAAACAAAGTTAACTTATTGGCAATAATTCAGGACAACTGCACATGGTGTTTATACGAGTGCGCGTTATCTATCGATTCATCATACTCGAATAGTTTATTAAATAGTCATATCTTCGTTGTCCGGAGCTTTTAATGAAGACGAGTATCGCAAATTTGTATTAAAATATTTCTCAAATTAATTTCGTACATCATGGAAGACTAAATAAATTTTTAAAATGTCTTGAAACAAACGGAAGTTAACAGCATTGAAATAAAATATTTACGTTCTTATTGCATACACTTGCTTTAACAAAACCCGAACTTTTTTAATGAATCCATGCAAACGGTAAAAAGTTCGATCATAACAATTTTTTAAACTTCCATATCGTAGCGTTGTTTTCAGCGAGGCCGTACCGTTAATGGAACAACTAAAACTATATAAATGGAAGCTCAAGAAAATTTTTAATAAAAATCAGAATTCAAGTGCGAAGCTGCATTGGAAAATGCTATTCTTTCTCGTGCTCGGCTTTATAGCATCCCCTTAATGCCTCTGTGTAAAACAGAGAAAGAACCGGGATTTTTATAGGCGGTAAACTGCGAAAATTCAGAATCTGTTTTTCGAGCGTTTTATTTTCTTCTCATGAAAACGAAATTCAGCACGAAATCAAGCACATCCACAAAACTCTTTTTGCACAATTTTAGAATTGAATAAACAATTAAAAAAATTTTTCAAGTGCCGATAGCCTTTCATTCTCGATAACCCAGTTCAACGCTTTCGCGCAAGCTGGAAAAGCTTCATCTATGAAGATGCGATTTTCACAATCAATCACTAACTAATTATGGAAATTGCGAGCTCGTCAAGGAATAAATTTGCCTTGTGATCTCATTCAATTCTGCATTTTTCGACAACCCAAAACATTGTCAATTATACGAATTATTATTTTCAGTTGTCGAAGAGCAAAATAATTTTTCTCCCAGCGCATTCTAGACAAAAAAATTACGATAACTCAGAAACGATAAATTATGGAGTAAAATTGTTTTCCCGAACAGCCATAAAATTGTCCAGTTGAATTATTCGAAAAGACCGCGATAATTGGTACCTAACTGCAGAAGGCTCGTCAAATTTCAATGAGCCACTCGAATGAGACGTCGATGATTCTTGACTCTCGCTCAACAGGAGATCAATCGCTCGCGTCAAAATAAAGCCAATAATTGCCAGATGGCTTGCGCGTACTTCGATCTTTCCGCGACTTAGTCCCGATTTTCCGCAGTCATTGCAGAGAGCTCTTTTGCTTTCACCCCAAGAAGGTTACGCGATAAAAAAAGGGAAAATTCTTATATAAACAAGAACGGCTCACGCGCCCCGTAATTACTGCAGCAGCATATTCTTCTCCCTCACCCTCGAAACAAGTGGCTTGTCTGCGTTCTCGAGTGTTCTTGAGACATGAGAGGCTCAAGTTTGTATCTATGCAACTTCTTACTCGGAAAATAATAAAGCAAAGCAAAAAATAAACGACTGTATGAAATCACGTGAAACGGCTGGCTTAAAATTATTTTTCAACCAAAAAACGTTATTCCAATAATAATGAACGAATCCGTTCCACTAAAACGTTTCAATAGAGCTCATTTTTCCATCCTCTTTCACGGTGGAACGAATACCGCCGAATTTATTTAACGTACTTTCTGTGAATAGAATAAAAGCATTGAAATTACAGAATAGCAGTGAGCAGCACTCACCACTTGGGTAAAAGGTGATCCGGCATAATCGATGGTTTCCGTAGCTCTATTTCAATCATATTTATTCATCGATTCTCCACTACAGACTAGTGAAATAACTGAATGGCCGTCAAGAGCTTTTAACCAGCGTATTTACCCAACTAATTAATTGGCATTGACGCGATATATTGATGTGAAAATTCCAAGCTTGTCATTTATGTATTGATTTCTACTTATGTAAATGGTGCCACCGAGAAAAAAAAGAACAGTTTTTTGGCGATGAGGTCATTTCAAAGTAGAAGAACCTAAAGAAGTTTGACCATTCGTAAAATAAAGAAAACATTTTCCAAAGTTTTGTGTGTTTTCATGAAGTGGGCAGAGAAACTCTTTGTGCTAATGAATCAGAAATAATTTTAAAGAATTTTCAAGTTTTTTTGGTTCAACACCCGTCCTATTTTTACATATTCCGGAAATGAATAAAAAAATAACGATCTTTGTAGCTTCGCCAGATTCCCAGAGCTATGACGATTGAAATGTGGATTTTGAACATTGAAACGTGCGCGTAACCTTCGTTATCGTTTCACAAAACAGCTATAAATTTTTCATACCCAAATTTTTACTGCTGCACTCAAACTTGCGGCTTTTTTAAATAAAGTGCAATATAATTTTAAAATCTCTCCACTTCAGAAAAAAGAGAAAAGAAAAATAATTTATTAGTTTCGCTTTTTTCTAGAATAGCCGAATGTTGCATATTTCATCTACGTTTCTTCATCGAAACAAAATTTTCAACTGTTCTCGTGACACGTAATTTAAGTACCGTCAAGCCGACAAGCAGCGTGTTTCCCGCCTCGACGTTTGCATCGTAAGAAATGAAATTCACCTTCCCCAAGTGCGCTAACGATGAGCTACGTGTCGCGCCGGATAGAATATTTAAAGATACACCCACACCAGGCCTGCGAAACCATTTTCGCAGCGTGGTACGCGCGTTTTTTGGTCGTTGTTGTGATAAGTATATACGTACGTACGTACGAAGAGTACGCGACCCGAGGCTACGATGCGGCGGGTGCAAGGGACAATGAGCGAATGTCAGAAAAACTCGCGTGGAATTGGATTACCGCCAGGGGCGAAATCAAAGCGAGGGTGCTCGAGCACGCGGGCGGGGACAATGTGCATCTTCCGTAACGACGCTCGCGCTCCTCGGTAAAATCCATTGGTCTCGGTGCGTTAGTCGTCGCATCGGCGATCTCTAAATCCGAGTAAATAACGCGGAAACGTCTCCCGATCCATGGCTTTTACCGGCGACACGCGATCCCAGCCATTAGTACCAGGGAAAAATAATAAAATATCCGAAGCCTCGTAGGGGAGAAAACTCATAAATTATATACCTCGATAGTTAAGTAGAGGGTCGACAATGACTTTAGCGACAGATTCTATCTTGTTACTTTATGAAGGACGAATCAAGCCAAGTGTAAAGCACTGTCCCGGTATGATAAGAGTCCTCCTGTCTTTTATCAATTACGTGCCATTTAATCTCGATCCAATCGGGAACTCGAGAAAATTGTATAACTTTTTCTCCCTCGACAAATCGATTGGAAATTGAAATATGGCTTCTTTGGATGTTATTATAATTCCGTAGAGACGATTATTCAATTAACCTCGCTTTTGTGCGGTCCAACTGAGTTCAATAAATTTATCGCATTGACATATTTCATCGAGACGAATCAATTTTTGGCTACAGTTTGAAACGAAAAATTGTTACGTAAATAGTTTAATTATTAAAACACTGATTTTGCTAGATAAATTTGACTTTCCGTCGTTATCAATTACCAATTTACTTCAATACGAAAAGAAAATCGGAATTCCTTATTGAAATTCGACGTTAATTCCATGTCCCACTGGTGTAGAGAGAATTTTCCTTTTTTTTATGAGCTTCATGTAAATTCGAGAGATTTTTAGATTTTTTAAAAACCACGAAATGTTTATCTTAGAAATGCAAAGCCAAATCAAGTATAATCGCACGATTCGCTCCATTCTATATCTATATGCTTAGCACGCTGCGGCAATCATCAAAGTAATTGATCCAATATCGCGAGGAGATTGAAACAATGAATTGCGTTGTGTCAATCAACAGTCTGAGTAATTCATTTAACGTTTGGCGTATTCACTTGCATTGAATAAACGATGTAACTACCTCGATCAATTGAAAAACAATTTTCCTTGTAATTATAAAACGATGAAAAAATGCACATTCCCAAAGAAGAAATTTGCATTTTCCAAAGTCAACTCCTTAGTAAACGTTTCTTTCCACTAAGTTTTTCAATAAATCATACTGAAGAACTTTTCTTTACAATTGTCTTGTTCGCAAACCTGTATTTGTCAATTACAATACGAGGCGACAAAAATATAATGATTTTCGCTGAATTCAAATTTGTTCTCTGAATTTATACCAAAAAGGTACTATTTAAATGACTCCAAAAATAATATGCGAGTAAGCAAATAAAGTGCCTCGACATACGGGGAAATTCCTGCTTTTAATTCGTGCAATATACTCCGCGAGAATAATATTTATTTATTTAGGTTTTTACCTCCCAAATCCCCGATGGCTGAAGCGCCCTCGCACGGCTTAGACGGGGTAAAATTGTATAACTGTCGAAAGACACTCGAGTGGAACTAGAGGAAGGGTGAGATAGATCTGTGGGCCGCGAGGTACCCCAGACCTCCATAATCTCCGAAAGTCGTCGGATTAGTGCCCCATTCGGAAATATAGCTCGCAGGTTCTTCGCTATATATGAACGATACTAATCCTGCGTAACGTCATAGATTAAGAGCAACTTGGGCGTTAAAACTGAATTTACTCTGATAGCGAATAAACATTGACGTAGATGTCGAACAAGATTTCCCTGTATGACGACGCAGCATTATCGAACGTCATCGAATTGGCCAATTAATTACTTCCTCGGTTTGCGAATCTACGAAATAACTTTACAAGATTAATTAGTACTGACACTGTCAATTAGACCGTCTAACCGTATCGTCTATTTCAATTACAATTATTTGACGTTCAATTCGAAAATCGTAGGAAAACGATAGGTTTTGAAGACCGAATTACGTGACTGCTTCACCAGGGTGGCCATTCATATCAAAAAATATTCCCTGACTGAAAGTTCCAACTTTCAAG
This sequence comes from Zelostemma sp. ZL-2020, assembly GCA_022816865.1. Classification (NCBI taxonomy): domain Eukaryota; kingdom Metazoa; phylum Arthropoda; class Insecta; order Hymenoptera; family Platygastridae; genus Zelostemma; species Zelostemma sp. ZL-2020. The sequence continues at coordinate 9,196 of JABFQM010004172.1, forward strand.
ATACAAAAAGACAATTATTATTTTTCCGATTTTTTGAATTACAATTGTTCTTGCAAAATGTCGTTATATTCAATCTTTTCAGTTATTTTTACCTAATATTGCTACATAATATTTATAAATCATTTTCGCAGACTTTTATTTACTGTGAAGTTCTTGAGGTAATCAATGTTCAACGGAAAAAACTATTCCAATGTTATGAACTATTTTCTCAACAATATTATTATGATATCTTTTGAAATGACTTTCATTTATTCTGAAAACAAATTACCGAGCAAAAATTATTAATGAAAGACATTGTGGAAGTACGATGCAATTTTCTTCAGTTCTCTTCCTTGGAATTTTGCAATTTCAACTGATTTAACTTTACGATCTTTCATTTTGTTAGTTATTAGATTTTGAACAATTCACGTGTTGAAAATTTCAAAAATAGTTCATCACTGAGGAATAACATGAGTTCATATTTTGTGAATAAAATCATGTTACTCCTCGATGATCAACTATTTTCAACATTTTCTTCTAAATCCATTAAAATATTGTTGAAAACATAATTAATAACATTGAAATAATTTTTCCAGTTGAACACTGATTTCGATGAAAGTACAACCTTAAGGTGGATCGATACTTTAATGCAAGGGTGAATTAGAAAAAATATTTATAACGCAACGTCATTAATTACATGTAATATGCCAGTATAATTTATTTAACAACATCTTCTTCTTCACGAAAAAAAAATAAGCCACTGAAAAAATTGTGCAAAAATGCTCTTAACGAACAATTGAAAATTGTAACAGTTTTTTGAAAGAAAAATGTTTATT
>JABFQM010004173.1:0-10010 GCA_022816865.1 Zelostemma sp. ZL-2020
TGAAGAATAATGATAATTGAGGGCCGAATCCCGAGCGTGCTTGTGCTACGTGTTCTCTCGTCCGGCGGAATCGGCTCGTATGTTTTCATCGGCTCCGTTAGCCAGCGGTTTCCCAGCCGTTGAAAGCCCTCGTTGATCTCACTTCGAAGGCGCAAAGAATATACGCGATTTCGGGCGAAAAAGCACGCTTTCCCAGCAAAAGCGTGGCGGCAAGAAAGTCACGGGCGCGAAGGGCTCGCGGCCTCGCGAAAATCGTCCACGTCTTCGGGTGCAACGAGTGCTCGGGGAAGGCGCTATGCGCTCGCCGTCGAGCCGCGGGTGACGCTCGTGAGAGGACCTTGCCCGCGGCGCATTCCTCGCGGCAGAGCACCGGGTGCTCCACCGTACCCGCTCTTCCGCTAAGTTTTTCCGCGTTCCTCGGTATCTTTCCCCAGTGCCCGGATCGTTAATCCAGGAACCCGGAAACGAGACTTTGCCCCAGGTGCCGGAGGGTCGTTCAGGTTAATACATCGATATTTATTTTTTTCTTTTCGATGCGATTTTCATTCTCGAGAGCATCGCCTCGACCATGAACTCGAGGGATGAGCATTTCCTCGGGGCCTGGCTCTGACGTAGTGAAACTGGTTCTTATACTCCAATATGAAAACGGAGAAGAAAGCGAACGAACCGAGTTGCGTATCTGCCGCGCTCGTCAAGGAAGAACCCGACTCCGAGAGGGTCAAAATCAAGGAGGAGAGCGCGCCGAATGTTAATGACGATGCCATTGGCAACGACGTCGCTGACTGTCCCAGAGATACGACGTTGGACACGGGGGAAGGAGACACGAACATGCCTTCGGACGCTCAAAACGGGGCCGCTGGAAACCCCATCCTGAATTCCGTTAAGCAGGAGGTCGATCGCAGCAATCCCATTCCCGACGATCTTCCTACGACTGGTACGAATCTCTAGATTCTGATTTGTTTTTCCTGCTATGCTTACGTTTTTTTATGTTTTTTAGATTGCGCTGGGAATAACGTGGGGATCCCGGCAGAAAATATTCAGCCGCTGGTCAGTAATGTTCTTGCGAAACAAATGGGTACTGGAAGCGGAGGAGGAGAAGCTCAATACATGCAGCAACAGAGTCAAATTTTCGTCTTTTCGACGGCTTGGGCAAACAAGGGAGCGGAGGCGGTTATGCAGGGACAATTTTCCTCGATTATCGCGTACCACTGTGCTCAACCTGGTACCAAAAAGTATCTGGAGGTATATCTTCCACTCGACTTTTCTGTGCTTTACAAGTTAATGTTACGAATGCAATAACGATTTTTGTCGCTTTTTTAGAAACATCCAAACAAGATAAATCAATTCCGGTCGAACCCGGCTCAGTGGTTGAATAATCTCGCGAACTTGAAGCAGAAAAACCACCAGGGTAATGTCAGCAGCACATTTCCCGTGGAGCCGACGCCGGATTTGCCCTCGCTAGATCCCGTGGCGCCGTTCTGGAACGAGCAGACGAATATACGGAATTTGAATGGTAGTAATTCGTTGGGTAATCCCGAGTCGACACTGGACGATACAAATATAGATGTGCCTTGCCTCGTGCCGAACTCTCCGAACAATACAGGTGATTTTTGTCGACGATTCGAGTACTTTTGAACGACATTGTAAACAACTTGATTGATTGCAGCGAATCCTCAACCAACCGTGAACGCCGCGATGGGACACAGTCCTAATTTGTTAGGAGGCGCGACCAGTCCAGGTTCGGGCGGCCTACAACCTTCTCTGCAAGGGGTTAAAATCCCCGACGAGGAATTGACCCCGCAGCAACGGCAACATCGAGAAGTGCAACTGGCGACTATCCGGAAAATGCAGATGATGCTGTTTCCGGAACACAAGGAAGATGCCGTGCCGCAATTGGACAACCCACAAGGTGCTAATCCCGGATCGTCCTGTCCTCCGGCCAACATGCCACCTGTAAGTGCGCCGTCTATGGAATGGCACAAATTACAATTTTTAGAAGGGAAAAATAAGGTGAGAAAACGATCCAATAGCCAAAGTCATTTTAGTTTCTTTTTCTTTGTTATGCCAACAATGCACACGTGCGAGACTATAAAATGACGATTTTACAGCTCGGAGCGGGAAGTCCTGGGAGCGTGGCAGGCGGAGGCGGTGGTCCGTTGCGTAGTGGCAACATAGTCGGGAACGTTCAACGGAGTCAAGGTCCGCCGCCGCCGTATCACCAAACGACGAGATCGGCGAGTGTGCCGATCGCCATTCAAAGTCCGAATCCTTCGTCTCCCAACAACCCAACGAGCAATTTATCTTTGCCGTCGCCGAGGGCGAGTTCCGCTCTTAATTCACCGGCAGACTGCAACAGGCAATTTCAAATGGGGGGTCAGAGAGCCGGCCACTTGCCGGGTCACAGTCCGACCAGTCAAGACTCGCCAAACCCGACGACTGTGAACACAACTTCGACGACGCGACTGAATCAAAGCAATCCTGGAACCCCGGTGTCGCATGCTCACCTACCTGTTATGAGTCCCGGTGGCACGACGCCACAGAAGGATTCTTCCCTGGATTTCTCGTCGAATCAACCGCCGAATGGTAATTGCAAACGGCAGATTATGGAATGGAATTGTACCTAAATGTTTTTCACGCTGGTTTTGTTTTTAACAGTTGACGGAATGTTTTGTCGGACGCTGCAATGTTTAGCCCAACAAAAGCAGCAGCACGGAGGTCCTGTAAACCCGGCAGACGTGAAAGCGAATCTAATGCCGGTCCCGAGTCCCCAACAAATAAGTTATCTCAATAACTTCGAGGGACAAGAACTCACCATTCAAAAGCAACCCAACACCAGTCTCAAAGATAGCAATTTATCAATGTAAGCATTTTCATCCTTGATTCACGCCTCGTCATCGTTCTTTCTTGATTGATTAAAACGAAATTTGATTTTACAGGAACACGGGCAACAGCGGGGCAGAGATGACGAACCGAATGTTGTCTGGAGGCATGGAGAGCAATAGTCAATTCGCGGTAACCGAGGGCGCGAGTCCGTCGATGGAAAGCGCAAACCGGAACTTTGGGGCTTCCTTGCACAGTCCGCATACGCCGCACTCGCCTCATACGCCGGGTAGCGGCGCGCCTCACACCCCCGTCGACCCTAGCAAATCCAGCACGAAAACAACCGCCAGTGCTCAAAGCAGTCCCGCGTCGCATAATACGAATCTCGTAGACCCCATGGGTCCTCCGAGAACTATACCGGCCTCGCCGAACACGAAACCCGAGACGTCTCCTCCTGGGAAAGATTTGCAGCAGCAGCAGCAGCAACAACAACAACAACAGCAGCAGCAGCAGCAGCAACAACAGCAACAGGTTCAACAGCAGCAACAGATGCAGTCGCAGCAGTCGAACCAGCAGCAGAATCAACAACAAAATGTCCCGGTAATGAACCCAGGTAATCCTGGGTTGCCCATGGTTGGGCCCGCGGTCTCGTTCCCGTGCAACAGGCCCGCGCCAAATGTCAACCAGCCGAACAATGTTCCTCTGAATCCCAACGACATCGGGAATCGCCTTGGCAATCTCAGCGGCATGAATGCTAATCATTTCGATCCTATCACGTCCTTGGCGCAGATGAGTCAACAGCTGACGAACACGGCGAGTAACGCGCTGGGCAACGAGGGAAGTCCGATGCAGGGCCAGAATCCTGGGAATATGCTACCATTTGGGAACCATCCCCATGGCATGCACATGATGCAGATGCAACCCGGGAATGAAATGAACGGGGCTTGTCACATGGGCGGTGGACCCAATGATTCGAATGACGTGGCCGCGATGTGCATGGGACTCGGTGGACCAACAACGAGCTACAGTCCGACTCCGCACACGGGAAGTCCAGGAGTTTCTAACAAGATGAGTCATCATCATTCGATGATGGCTCATGGGATGATGGGCAATACACAGGGTCCTGGACCGAACCAGGGCGGAGGTCCGAATCCTGCAAACGCTGCTCATATGAACCCCAATCCTGTACAGGTGAAATGCTGTTTTGTATTACATTCGTTTATTGTATGATTGAAAATTGATAACTCGTTGCGTTACAGGGCGGAAATTATCCCGGTGGTGGAAACGTCGGCGAGCCCCCGGGACATGGAGGACCTCCCGGACCTCAAGTTTCAGCCGCTGGAAGACTAATGTCGAGCGGTGCCCATGGACATCCTCATCCTCATGGCCATAATCACGGGCATGTGCACGTGACGGGAAGTCCTTATAACGGGGCTAACGTGCAAGTGAAACCGAGCGCCCCGAACACCATCCAGTACCTTCCGGCGAGGCCGAACGTCGGCCACGCTCCTCGCGGGCCTCCCAGCCTGGATTTTTTGCATCGCTTCACGAACCCACCGATGAGTGGCTTGGAATCGAAGATGCCGCCTTCTGTGAATCTCAATTACTTCCCGAACGGTTGTGTCCCTCCGAATAACGCCATGAACCCACATACCGGCCTTGGCGGAAACATGGGGGGCGGTTTGCCGCCTGGTATGTCAGGGTCGCCGCGTATGGACGTGGCGCAGCAGATGAACACCGGGGTACATCCATCGATGAGGCCCATGGCAGCTAATATTCGTCAGCAATCGAGCATTATGCGTATGCAGCATATGGTCGGCGGTGGCGTCTTCCCCAGCGGTTCCATGGACCCAGATAAAGTCTTCCCACCGGACATGGTACCCGGGCCTCAGATGCCTGGGCAAAATGCAAATCCCGGCATGTACGTACCTGGAAATAAAGGTGGACCTATGGGCCTCGGACCCCCACCAGAAGCGTCCCAGCCTCTTCCCCCTAGCATGGGTGGCACCTCTTCCAACTTCAAGAACAGCCCTTTCGTCGCCGCTGGTCCCAGCATGTCGGATCCTAATTATGCTCAACAGTTTCACAACTTTCAGCAACAACTTTACGCGACCGGCACTAGGGGCAGCGGACCACCGCATCCGAATCTTCATCAACAGCCGAACGCGCACTCGCATCAGCAATTTTTCATCCCCAAGTAATCGAGGTATCTGTGGACGCTCTCATTGAACATTTTGCTGCTGGATCTTTTGGGAAATCCCGCGGGAGGCTTTTCATTGGCTGTTGTTTGTTGGCCATTGTTGGTTTTTGTATGGATTTATTTTACGACTCGTTGTACGGTACTTGGCATTTTTTTAAATGTAACATAGATTTGATTCTTCGGGGGGAATTGGCATTTGAAATTTACGTTCGAATGGGGGAACTTGATGAAGATTCTATTTAGACGCTGCTTTGTTTTTGGGAACTCCCGAGGATTTCTGCAAAGGATTTCTTCCGTTTAAAGACTGCATGAAAATAGAATACGAAGGGAAGTCGTGGATAACGCACGAGAGGGTGCACGCGCGATCTCTGGAACATTCGCGAGTCGAGGCACGACGGAGAAGAATACAAATCTCGAAAGGAGAGCGAAGCGGGGTAAAAGCGGTCATTGATCCTAGTGTACGTCCAGTAGTTTAACAACCGCCGCGTTTGTTTGATAATTGTGTTATTTTTATGATAGTTTTGGATTAGGATTAAGGAAGATACAAGAGTTAAGAAAATCTGTTTTTATCGTATTCGAGGGTTGACGGGGAATCGTTGCAAGTGTCTTTCGTGCCGCTGTTGGAGCGAGGGGCGAAGACGCGTGGATCGATGGAGGTCGTGTATTTATTTATTATTGCAAAAAAGAATGTTCGCGAGCGGGGGGAGGGGACGTATTTTATCTCAGTTATAATCTTGCCATACATGGTTCTTTGTCGCGTGCGAGCCGTGGCATGGGACGACACTTGGAACAATTTTTCTAAACTGTAAAGAAAAGTTAAAGAAAAATAATAATAATGATAATGAAAGAGCGATGTATTTATTTCTTTACCGAATTTCCACCCGGTCCAAGACTATCGGCAGTTATCAATGCATTTTATCGCGGAAAAGTTGGGAAATGAATGTTGGGGGAGGGGATTTTGCTGATCGGGTTTCGATGCGGTGTTAATGAGTGTGAAAAACGGGAAACTCGTAACCCTGAGGCACTCGCATATGCCGTGTTACCATGGCTGCAGACGTCTGACCCACAGCCGTGTTCGAGCTGCGAGAGTTCGACGGTAGTTCCGTTCTACAAACACATGCGAACGGCGCGTGTACCTGTTTTACTTCTCGGGTCTCCCGGGCTGAACATAAAGGAAACACGTGAGAAATATGAACGTGTCGGGGGCATCGATTCGGACGCTGCACGCGTGAAATGTGTCCATATGCGCCGTCTTTTTGTATGCCTGGGTTTAATTTCCGAGGGACGACGGGCGCGTTTTCGGTTCGTTGCTGAGATGTTGTTCCAGTGTTTTTGTTATCTGATTGTTGGACGTTTTTAGTTGTTTTTCGATTGTTTTGTTTATGGCTTATTGAACTTTTCCGTGTTTACCTGTCGCAACTCGCGTAATATCTCTGTTTCTGGGGAAATGTAAATATTTTATATGACAATACTGGAATTTCAAAATGAACGCGCGCGATCGAAAACATTTTTTACTGTTCACTGTGACGGAATTGACTTTTAAATCAAGTTTTTCGGGAGAAAAATGTTGGGGATTGTTAAATTTGAAAATGACGCAGGAGCTGTTTTTTTTTGCGATGTTTATGTAAGATTCGGTGACGTAAAATCAATCGCACATTTTTGGTTTTCGTAATGATTATGTGCATGGCCGGTGAACGCGTTGTCTGATTAAACTGAAATGCATGTAAATTGTTATTGCAATTAAAAATGTATCTTTCGTCGCGCATCGAGCGATCCGGGATAACCCGCTTTTTTATCGGTTTAAAAGTTTTTTCCTCGCAATGACGCAAAATGCGCCACATTGTCGTCAGCGTCTTGCGAAACTCGTTCAATTTTCGAGGAATCGAAAAATCGGCGCGAAACTCTGTCGACGTTAGTGCAATAATGTTTTCCCAACATGTACGATTCGCATCGAAAATTTCAATTTCGTTGCGCGAAATATTGTTACGCGTTTCGTCGCTATCGCAAAAAATTGCCGAGGAATTCGCGAGGCTTCTTTTGCGTCTGGCGTTCTTGACTTTCGATCGAGAGAAACGCATTTGGAAACGTTTGGCGGACAAACGCCGAAGTACGAATGGTAATTTTCGATGTCACCCTGAAGCGCGAAAAAAGTCCTTGCGCGTCGATAAAGTTTTTCAGGCGTGTGTACAAATTGCAAAACGGCACGAAATATTCGTGTCTGTAAATATATAAATAAACGACTGTGTAAAATTGGATATTCCTCTTCGTTGTACTCGCGATGTCGGCCGAAATTAATTTTCCGATTATTGCAATCGAAACTTGTCGGGGTAAACAGCGAAAAAACAAGATGGCGGATGCATAGAGCTCGGTAAAAAACCACGGATGCTCGTTTTGTATATAACGCGTTCGCTCCCGTCTTTCGATAACTTCGCAAAGCCAAGTTTTTATCGTTCATGAGCGTTTCCTGAAACTTTCAAAGTCATCCCGAGTAGCGGTCTTGAAGGGTAATCGAGCTGCGTGACATCGCGGACACTGCGATATTATATGCTTCCCTAACCTATACTTACGCGCGGTTAAGTGAGCTCAAATTCATAATTGTACATATAATTGAATAGATAATTCGATAGGTGACGCATAGACGAATAGATATATAAATAAATATATAAATAGATGAGTAGATAGATAGAAACATACGCGTAATTACACACGAGTACATTATAATTTGCCCGTCGACAAATTCCGATGCGACATTGCATTGTGCATAATCATAATATCCATTAGCTTGTAACGCTATACAATATAAGATATATTAATTAATAAGAACAATTACGTTGTTAATGAATGATTTTTATTATATTATGGATGAAAAATAAAATAAAGATATTTACAAGAACATTTCACGCGTTCCCATTGTTTTACCTTGCACACTTTTTTTCCGAAATACTCGCCACCTGGTGTCGAATCGGCGAACTTTCTAAAATCGACAAACAACGAAATCAGAGTGTCTTATTTTTATTTATTTTATTTATTTATTGGCACTGAAATTAAAATAATCGCTGTTTGTCGGTTTTCGAAAGTTCGCCGATTCGACACCAGGTGGCTTTGACCATGATGACAGGCGCGAATTGGCCATGACGAGCCGTTTCTGGGCCATTCATAACGCACGTGGGAGTGCCTGCTGTTACGTATATGGTCATACATGAATCGAGGGACTTGATTTAACGTCTATATTTGAATCGCGCGCGTCATAACCGGAACGCTCGAAAAAATGATTACGTGTTGTTCGTGGATTTAATTCGAATAAACATCGAGACGCGAAAATTGGGATTTTCTGCTTTCACAATCGCGACTCGTAAACTCGTTTTGTTATAATGTATTCCCATCGAATGCATTGGGAAAGTGACAAACCACCGAGTCCGTATGTAGTTCAATTTTATTAGTCATAATTTATTTGTAAATGCCAGGACGAAACTTTCACGCGCGCGAGCAAAAAACCGCCATTTCATTGAACTTACTTCGTACGAATCGTGTAATTGGACCGACGAAATTGTCGTTAAAACCACAAATTTCTCTTACCGTAATTATTGCGGTGAATTTTTTTTAATCGCGCTCACCTTTTTAGATCTCCGCGGATTGAGATACAACTTCCACCATTTCCGGTACTTCATAACCTCATTTCAGACGCTTCGAATTTTTCCGAATAAAACTTGATAAAAAATAAAATAAACCGTGGGTTGAGATAACGGAGGCTGCGAAAAGCGGGAGATGCGAAAAGAAGCAACGCACGATTAATCATGAAATTTCATAAGCACAAGGCCTTTCATTTTATTTTACTATCACTATCTCTGTACAAAAAATTATAGTGTCTTTTCTTTGTTAAAGATTTCATTCTTACGAGCTCACGGCATATGTACAAGCATATCCATAATGCATAATCTAACAACTAAATATACATCGATACGATAATGTAGATATACTTATTTTCGTACATAGAAATAGTAAACGTATTAAAGAGCTTGGGAAATTTTCCATTTCGAGTCCTTAACCAATAATACATATCCACACATCAAAGAAAATATCGTTCAATGTAAAAATGTCATCTATGAAAAAAATATATATGTATGCAGCGGTACCAACATAAAATACTCTCGAATCATGTGCATCATACCCATACACTTATCGTAATCTTACATGACAAATAGTGCTGCGATTGCTTAAAAAGTGTTCGAGTACGCGTTTACAAATTGCTCATTCAATTCGAATCGAATAATTTTTAAACACGCGCTATTTGGGAATAGTTCCAAGGTTTGTGTCTATATAACTCAGTCGTATGTATGCCTATTGTAAATGAATATGCGCGCGCGCGTACGTGTGTTCATGAGGAAACTGGACAGCAGCCATTTTGAATCCATACTGAATACAAAATGGCTGCTGTCCAGTTTCCTCATGAACACACGGTACAATATATCCTATGTGCGAATAATTGATCACATCTCCATGCATTAAACAGAACTTTCCTCAAATTTGCCACTTAAAATAACCACGAAAGCGAGAAAACATTCTTTCGTACTGAAAAAACGTTTGAAAAATTCCCTCTTCCAGTACTCATTTTCCTCGGCACTTACACAAAACACTTATTTCATTTGTAAATTCAAAGTTATTACGTGCTTCTAAAATCTTGTTCCCGAAAAATGCATCTACACGTAAAAAAAGGTAAATTCATCGAACAATGAAAATTCCGTGCTTAAAAGAAAAGTACGTTAATCGATATTGCAAATTTAAAATATACCGATTCCCATAACCCTCGCTCACCACTAAAAACACAAACACAGCCCCTATCACATCCACCCTAATTCGAGACACAAGCTCAGATGAGAAGATAACAGTTCTGACTCCCTGTCCACCAGCACCAACCCACACTCGGCCCGGCGATCAACTAACTTTCACCATTATACTGCCTGATCATCTAGATACAACCTACACTGACCCA
>JABFQM010004174.1:0-10007 GCA_022816865.1 Zelostemma sp. ZL-2020
CTCTTTCTCTCTCTTTCTCTCTCTTTCTCTCTCTTTCTGGCTCTGTAAGTAGAAACACGCATTGTATATTGCTCCATCGTAAATCGAACAAAATAACTTATATACAACGCTTTTTGCGAGCCACGAGGCAAATTTTGTTGCAGGGTGTTGCCATGCACCCGACTTGAAAAGTTGGACACTTGCATGTGCACAATAACCCTGTTTTTGAGAAATTCTTCTACATCCACAACTACATATACATTCGACATCGCTTTGGCCTGTCACACGGATGTGCTACCGTGAGAGTTGTATGCGGTTCTTCACGTTTCCGCTGAGAAAAAGTGAGGTATGCGTCCTTCATTCTTTTGAGGGTGGTGGATCGACCAGACGATATCACCATTGATATAATCATCGATATCACAATCGATATTCCTACCTGCAATTAATTGAAGGCGTTGGCTCGGGAAATTCGTCGGGGTGAGAGTGTGTGTGTATGTGGATGAGAGTTCCAAGGCAGGGATTGTAAAGGTTGGTGTTTGTACTAGACTAAAGTTATCATGCACTGGCGCGTATCATGTCAGTGCCTGTGACTTGGAAGCGTGTTTACGTTCGAAGTAAATAAGTACCCCTGCATACAATTTCGAGTTATTGGTGTGATGAGCTACTTGTTACTTATTAAGAACATTTATATTCGCTGCGGAATTATATTTGAGATAAAAATTTTATACTTTTGCCAGTTTGAGAAATTTGTGCTTTCAACATCAGAATTTGCATCTAATCTTGGTACATATTACAGCTACAACGATAAACTATGTCTGATACGTGCGTAAACCGACCGTCTTTGAGCCAAAATGGCGACAAGTTGTGCGAAATGTTATAAAAAAGTAGTAGTGGCTTATGAATGTAATCAATGTGGAAAATTCTTTCATCCAGGCTGTGCTAAACCTCAAGTAATTGATGATTCGAATAATGGTTCAACACATTGCATATATTGTCAGAAAAATAAACTAAAAAGTATTGAATGTTCAGATCTGCAATCGCAAAGTAGGGTTGAGAAAACGAAACGCACAGTTAACTTAGATTGTGAAAATATGGCGTCTCAAACTGAAACCCAGGCGGCTACTCTAAATTTGCTTATGAGTAAAGTTGAGGAAATTGTAAAATCAACATCAGGCCTACAAGTAATGCAGCAGGATATTAAAGATTTGAAAAACATGAAATTGGTAGTAGATAACATGGCAAAAAAACTTGATGAGGTAATTGCTATTGCGGAAACGAACCAGAAAAAGGTTGAAAAGATTGAAGATACAGTTGAGGAGTTAAATGCTAAAGTGGAGAGAAACTACGACCACTTGAATAATAGAATTTCACGTCAGTTCTGGGATCAGGAATTAGCAATATCGGGATTGACTGAGCAGCTTCTTGAGGATCCTTTGAAAACAATAGCAAGATTGGCTGAGGTTCTTCAGTTGCGTGATTTTGACACTGGTCGGGTTTCGTGGTACACGGTTATACGGTCATCTTTGACAAATCAAAAAACCCTGTTGGTGAGGTTTTTATCTCCGATGATTGTGGACTCGTGGTTGCGTGCTAAAAGAGAGAAAAGGGATGTCGTGCTCAGTGATATATTATGTAATGCAGGAAATGAAAAGGTTTACATTAACGAGCGGTCGTCCAAAGATGAAAGGTTGATGTTTTCTGAGGCCAAAAAGTATGCGGCGGAAAACCAATATAAATATTGCTGGATGAAAAAAGGAAAAGTATTTCTCAAAAAAAAAGAGGGGGATAAAGCTGTCAGATACCCGTTGCAAGCTCAGGTGGGGACACAGGTGATGGGAAATGGTCCACGGGAAAAGGGAAAACGAAGTGAACCACGGGAAAACAAAACAGGGCGTAAAGATAATAATGTGAAATGACTAAATGTCAGAGGCGCGAGTGAACGAGCATCGTATAAATCGAAGAATTGTCTCCCGTATTTGAAAATTCTACATATAAATGCACAGTCGTTGGTTCCATGTCATCATTTTCAGGAATTGAAGGCTCGATTGGATGCTTCCATGGTGCACATTATAGCGGTTTCAGAAACATGGCTGAAACCAAGTGTTCCGGACACTAGAGTGAACATAGATAATTACGTACTTCATAGAAATGATCGACTTAATCGTCAGGGTGGGGGTGTCTGTTTGTACATACACAACTCTATATCTGCAAATGTTATTGCCAAATCTGAGGAACCTAAAGATGCTCGATTAAAAAAGCCGGAATTCATTATTGTAAAACTCACATGCAGAACTTGCGTAATGGGACTAGCTGTAGTATACAGACCTCCAAAGGTCGGCTACATATCAGAGTTTTTTGACACATTTCAGGAAAATGCTCATCTCTTTTCTAGGGTAGTAGTCGTTGGTGATTTCAATACCGATTTGCTTTCTCGTACGTATGATTCTGATTTTCTTGTGTCACTTTTGGAATCCCAACGGCTTCAAATACTGAATAAACATGCTACTCATCATACTGCTACTTCACATAGTTTAATTGACCTATGTATTGTTAATTCAACTGATTACGTGGTTGACTTTGAGCAGTCTGATATTCCTTTCTTATCTGGGCATGATGCTATACAAGTTACTATAAAAATGGAAACTACACGGGAATTAGGGGAGACAGTTAAATTCAGAAACTTGAAAAATCTCGATGACGTAAAATATCTCAATACTTTACATAAATACGTAGCTATCTTAACAGAAAACGTTGAAAATTCGGATATGGTAGTCACAGCTGATTTAATGGTTCAACTTATGAATGAAACCGTAATGAAGGCTGTGGATGAATGTGCTCCGGTGATAATCTTACGGCAGGGAAGAAAACCAGAACCTTGGTTTACTTGTGAAATTAAGTCGGAAATAGCCTACAGAAATCAATTACGAAACTTGTATCGTAAATATAAATCGGAGCATACCTTGGTTTTGCATAAAATCCAGCGTAATCGAGTTAAGTCAATGATCGAAGATGCAAAGGTGACATATAATATTTCAAAGCTATCAAAAATTAAAGAGTCGCGGCAATTATGGGCTGAACTGAGAAGTCTGGGAATTATCGAAAAGAAAAATGTGCGACATCAACTTTCAATTGACATTGACGTGCTGAATGATTTCTTTGTGAATAGTGTAGAAGAAGCAGTTCAGAGTTTTGAGCAGACTAGCGTTGTGGCTAATATACATCCTAATTTGCTACCGGAAGAATTGTTTAGTTTCCAACCAGTTTCGATTGAATATGTTGCAAAATTACTCGGACAATCGAGAACGAACTCAACAGGTTACGATGAAATTCCACATATTTGGATGTCGAAGGGTTCCTTGGTTTTGGCTCCAGTGTTACAGGCCATAATCAATAAATCATTTGAATCGGGTTTATTTCCGGAATATTGGAAGCGAGCTCTAATTACACCTATCGAAAAAGTCAAAAGTCCTACTTCACCGTCAGACTACAGGCCTGTTTCAATATTATGTGCACCATCGAAGATACTTGAGCATGTAGCTTATGAGCAGCTTTTGGAACATCTTCAAAAGAATAATTTTCTTGATCCTTATCAATCAGCTTATCGTAAAAATCACTCAATTCAAACTCTTCTACTCAAGCAATCGGATGATATCAGAAAAGCAGCCGATCTTGATGAGATAACAATTCTGATATTATTTGACTTTAGTAAGGCTTTTGATTTGGTGGACCATAACATGCTCGTTAAGATGCTTGAGAATTTTGGGTGCTCAGAACTGGTATTACGATGGTTTAGATCATACTTGTCAGGACGTTCTCAGGCTGTAAGGGCTTCTGATGGGGAAATATCTGGGTGGCGGAGTACGAGAACAGGTGTACCCCAGGGATCTGTATTAGGGCCATTGTTGTTTACCATTCTGATCAGCCGAATGTCACATTGCTTAATACATTGTAGATACCAATTTTTTGCTGATGATTTTCAAGCATATATCAGTGGAAAGGCGACAAACTTAGTCGAGTTGATAAATAGGGCGAAAGGTGATATAAGATCGGTGTTCAAATGTGCCTACTCTCATAAGTTAAAAATAAACTTTGATAAAACCAAGATGATATTCATGGGAACAACGCGTGCAATGAATCAATTAACAAATATACTACCATCTTGTGTGACTGTCGATGATCATGACATCCCTGTAGTGTCTGTGGTGCGTAGCTTGGGGCTCACAATTGAAAGTTCCCTTCAATGGAAAAGTCAGTCAATTATAACAGCTGGAAAAATATGGAATGTCATTCGCCAATTGAAATATAGTGATAGATCATTGTCATTTGAACTTAGAAAACAATTGGTGATGTCTTTAATATTCCCTCATCTGGATTTTTGTTCCCTAGTTCAGACGAACATCAGTGAATCTGAAGAAAATATAGTTAGTAAAGCATTTATTGCCGCTGTACGTTTCATTTTTAAAATCCGGAAGAGTGAGCGTATATCCGTGTACTACGAAAAGCTTGGCTGGTTGAAGTTGCGCAATAGGAGAAGGTACAATCTGGGAATATTTGTATTTGGACTGTTTGAACAACAACAACCAAAATACTTGTTTGATTTGATTAAAAGAAAAGATGTAAGTTCAACTAGAAGTGGTTCTGAAGGTACCGATCTATTGATGGTTCCCTATGCTAGAACGGTCTTTTATCAGAAGTTTTTTCAAGTAACAGTGGCTAACTTTTGGAATTCGTTGCCTACTGAAATTAAGAATACAGAGTCCTTGGCGTCATATAAGACAAAACTTCACGAATATTTGATGGGAAAGCAGATTGCAAGAACATCTGATTGATTCGAATAAATTCTTATTTTGTTATTTCTTTACCTTATTTGAGTTCTGATTGTTATCATAATATTTTATTTTGTTATCACGATATCTTATTTTGTTATAACTTTAATTTAGTTCAGTTCTTATTTTCATTACAATATCTGGTTTCGCATGATAAGTAATTAATTTCTCTTTGTTTGAAGGATAAATGTGCTGCATTACATATAATTGCAAGGATAATTTGTGCAAGGATAATTTGTGCTGCATTACATATAGTACCAAATTTAAATTTTATGTTTGTAACTAGATATTAAGAATGAGTGCTTATAATCACAATATGTTTGTTGAGATGGTATGGAGAATGTACAGGCCCAAATTATAATATTGTAAATAGTTATTAAGTGGAAGCGTTATAAATTGTTAAAACTTACAGAATGATTTATGTTCAAAACTGTAAAATAGCGAAAAGGTATATGTATACCTATATGCAATAAATGAATTAATCAATCAATCATTCAATCTCTCTCTCTTATTCGATTTCACCCGGAGTCGCCGGTGGCGACACTAGGCGGCGGAAAACTTATAAAGATCACGTTTTACGAATTTCAAAAGAGATCGAAAGTGGTATTTACTAACATTAAATCATAACAAGTTCTCGCTTATTACACAATTAATTTAACCCTTTTTATCCGAAACATCTACTCAACTCCGAAAGTTGATAATTCGTTAATTAACAAAACCAATAATGAATGTTATCGATGTTTAGGTTGCGTTGTTGTTTTTTTTTCAAAAATTCGTATCCAATTTCGAACTTGCATTGATTTTTTTCTTTTTTCAGTTTTGTTTACATTTCGATAGAGAAAATGTCATCTTCCCCGGATTCCATGGAATACTCCGCAGAGGAGAGGAAAGGGGTCCTAAGACGAGTCGTAACAACGGCAAACACCGTCGCTTGCACCAACACCAACGACAAGCAAAATGTAGCTTGTGGTAACGTAGTTCATCAGCGAATCCGACTCTCACATCCTCGAAGGTTTTTGCCATAAACATGGCGGAACCGCGTGATCCCTGGGCAATGCAAAACAAGTGTTTTGCAGCTGACGAGAGCGGGTGTAATATAGTATAAAACAATTTAACGATATAAGATAGAGTCATAATGTTTCACCGTAATGATGACGCAACCCGAAGCAGAATTTTCAGCCCTCATAGTCTCCATTCTATTGTTCTTGAGCGTGCATTCTTGAATTGTTAATCTTTTTTTGGTCTCCCCAGCCTCTTTTCCAAACTCAAATTGAGAAATGTGCTCCTTGTAGGTCTCCAAGTTCTCCATTTTCTATTGTGTTCGGAGTATATTTAAGACTGTCGCTCCTTTTAATCTCTAAGTTCTCCATTTTCGATGTCTCCCACTTTCGTTTCGGTTTTTATATGATACATTATGATATGTATCAGAAGTTTTAAGTCATTTTTGCATGAATGAAAAGTTGTAAATTTACCTGCATTAATGAGCATGTGAATTACATCTAATTTGTACTTCAATCCGTCGTTCGAATTCGTGAACGTCCAGAAGGGCGTTGGTTCCTCATCAGGTGTGTAGAGAGCTTGTGAAGCATAGAAAAGAGGTGTATTTTTCTTGTTATCTTCAACATTGATGTCAGCGCCGTGATCGAGCAAAATGTGCAAGCTGTTGGACTTGAATAACTTATATTTTGGCATATTAAATGCAGCGCCGTTTCACCCTGAGCGTTTTTCTCATTGATGTCAACTCCTTTTTCTACGATATACTCCATAATTTGACGACTTTTGAATGCAGCAAGATGAAAAGGTCTTCCATATTTCGTTTCATGTTCAACATCGGCTCCGTTATCCAATAAGAATTTAGCCACTTTGTAGTTATTGTTTCGAATAGCTAGCTGAAGAGGCGTCTTTTCTTCGGCATTAAATTCCTCCAATGATGCACCGTGCTTCAGTAAAACATAAAATTAACAAATTATTCTAGAACTGAAAAACGTAATTACGATTAAGGTTGAAAACTATTTTCAACTACGAGTGTTGTCTGAAACGACAGTTATTTTTTTGTTGCAGAAGAAGTTAATAATAATCACGTACTTTGTACTCCTTTCACGTCCCTGTCCATTACTGGGACATGGTCCATTACTGGGACATCTACCTTATTACAAAATGGGCTATTTTTATTAAGTATAGGGTTAGGTATCTAGTTTGAGCATGCGAAACGCTTGCCGAAAAAAGGTACGTAAGGTTGAGTATCTAGTTTTAGCACGCAAAACGCTTTTCAAAAAAACGTGCGTAAGGTTAGGTATCTAATTTTAGCACGCGGAACGCTTTTCAAAAGAAGGTACGTAAGATTAGGTACCTAGTTTTAGCACGCAAAACGCTTTTCAAAAAAAAACGTACGTACCCGAGGCGGAATTTTCGAGCCTCTAATGGCCCTCAATATGCTCCATTTTTTTGTTCTCGTGATATTCGAACCTGAAATGGCTCTCCATATGCTCCTTGCTTTGTCAAGGCAAGATTCTAAACCTCCATTCGCCCTCAATATGCTCCTTTCTTCACTTAGCATGCATTTTTAATAGCCCTCCATGGCCCTCCATATAGAAAAAGTTTCAATTACATTTTATACGTCATACTTTATTGAAAATCGATAAAATAAATATAGTCTTTACTTTTCGCGTTGAATGAACTGTCTTGTGAGTTTGTTAAATGAAGGTAAAGGGATAGTAGGTACAATGTAAACCCAAAAAAAATTCCAAATGGAAATTTGGGAAGGTGAGGAAAATAGCGTTCGCCACCAAAAACGTTTACCCCATAAAAAAAAAAGCCCAATCTCCCGCATGCGCGTAAATGAGGATAACTTTGCTGGACAATGATTTGCGGTGGGTTACTCAAAAGAAATTTTAATAACAAGAAAAAAAAATTCAAAAATCGTAAGCCTCGAAATATACAGCCTAGGGAGAAAAAGCAGACATATATGGCCAAGACTGTACATGTCGTTTCATGCCAGTCACTCTGAATTTAGCCATTTGGTCATTTGGCCAATAACTCCGTGATTTTAAGCTCGTTCGACACGCATTGAAAAATGTCGAAGTCGTGCATGCGTTTTAAAAAATGTCGTGTGTATCACGGGGACAAGGTCTTTTTATGCCGAGCGCGATATTTGCAGCACGAGTGTTCGTAGACCACTCGTGCAGCAAATATCGCGCTCGGCGTAAAAAGACCCGTTTTGTCCCCTTGATGCACAATATACTATTGCTGCAGTTCTGGGGCTAATGCTGATCAAAAAAGTCTGGGGTCAAACGGTTGAAGTAATGATGAAGTTGGCGAATCATCAGGTTCAACCACTGAATACAGTAATGATATTAACGTCATGGACATAACGACGGGGCAGTCGAAGCAATCCGAACCCGTGAAGAAAGTATGCAGTTCAAGTGAACCGGATACCGATAACGATAGCAAAGGCTGCAAGAACAATGCTCGTTCACTTAAAAATTAGGTTACTATCGTCGATGGAATTTAAGACATTAGGGCACTAATTTTCAGAACTGTTCTTTGCTTCTAAAGCTCCTTTATTCAAAAATTGAATTACTAATGTCGATGGAATATGATGCACGTAGACATTTGTTTATGTTCTCAATTTTTGAATAATTTTTAAATATGTGCGAAGCTCCCGCTCGACCGGGGATCGGATACTTCAGTGCTGCTAGCGCGGGCATTTTGGTGTCCGGGAGAGAGGGGAGTTTCTCGCTGCTTGGTGCGTTGCACGAGCCCGTGTTTAGGGCATTCTCGTTTGGGACTGCGACGGGTTATTATTGGAAGGTGGGCTGTTCCGCATCTTACAGTCGCGTTCTTCTGATTTCTCTATACTTACGATTTCTGTAACTGCTTAATAATAATATCAGTGAATCCGCAAGTTTTTCTGCTTTGTTGACCTACCCACACATTTCCACTATTTGCTGTACATTTGTTTCTTTGTTCACATTAATATTCAATAGTATCGATTGTTTTTGAAGCTCTTTTACTCGAAAATTACGTTACTATCGTCGACGGAATTTAAGACACTAGGGCACTAATTTTTACACCTAATCATTATTTTTAGTGATCCAGTAGCTGAAAATTACGTTATCAAGTTATTGAAATTCAATATGCTTTTGAGTTTGAAATTTAAATAACATTTGTGATTGTAAAAAACTTCCTACACAAGTTGTTGAAATTTCATACACTTTTTTTTAACAGTGTACCTCCACTGCAGTCGATCTTACCAGGTCAAGGTATTAGAAATCATGTTAATTTCAGATTTTATTAACTGCACACTATACGAAATTTCTTCTCTTTCATTGCTTTAGTAACAGAAGAATTGTCGTCTTCTCTGAGACAATGGCCCAATCTCTCAGGATTTTGTATGAGTGCCAACAAAAAGAAGATTCGAAGAATGTTGAAACATTCAAGATAATACGTGACATAAATCCTATTCTTCATTGTATTAATTATTTTCCTCTCGATGTTTTTGACATACTGTATTTATTTCTTACAGTTTTCGAATACCTTTTTTTAACCCGGAAATGAAAAGATCATCTTTTAAATAAATATACCGGAGGCAAAGTTCTCCGCCTCTCTTCAGCCTCGTTTCAGCCTTGCTTCATCCTCGTGAGAGGCTGAAAAGAGACCTTAAGGAGACGGTTACATCCTATTTTCAGCCTTGAAATAAGCCTTTTTTGAGTTATTTCCATTTCTGCAACTTTCGAGGGTAAAAAGAGGCTGAAATATTTGTACTATTTTTGTAAAGGCTAAAAAGAGACCCAAAGTTGGAAAATTTGGAAAACTCGTTTGGATTTCATTTGGATTTCAAGTTTTCAATCTCTTTCAACCCTCGATTTACGCAATTATTTTCAATTCTGCAAGTTTTAAGACCTACAAGAGGTTGAAAACTTCGCCTCGGCTACTGATACGATAAATCATGAAATAAACTTTTTCAAATGGAAATCTTCACAAGAACTGGAATTTTTTTGCTAAAAAGATGGTACCACTGATTGAATTGCGGAGCACAAAGAACGAAGTATGCAGTTGGAAGGAAGTAACAAAGTTAGCACTCTACGAAGTGTATGGTAAAAACATCAAACAACTTACGGTTAACAGTTCCTTTAACTGGTCCCTCCGGCCAGGCATAAGCATTTTAATATTCGATTCAATTTTCAGCAAATATCATTTAAA
>JABFQM010004175.1:0-10004 GCA_022816865.1 Zelostemma sp. ZL-2020
CTTCCATCAGCCACCCTCGCACACCCTCGCACGACCTCACGAGAACGTCCAGGAATTGTCTGTGATTTTGCTTTGGCTCGTCGAGCCTCGGCTCGAGCCTGGCCACGGTTGCCCCTTACTCCTGATCGCATTTATCGATTTCTCACACTCTCGGTCTCTCCATACTCTCTCTGCTTCCTTTTCCGAGGCTCTTTCCTGTCCCTTTGCAACCTCGTTACCACATCGATGAATTCCTTGGCTCATCGAGAGGGATACGTGAAAATGATAACGTCCAGTTAGGGATAAAGTGCTCTCGGGACTCTCTCGACACCGTTTGCTCTCCGAACCTTTTTCATTACATTTTTCGCACTTTTTCTATCGATCTACGATTTATTGCAATCAAGCATTCATTGACCTTATTTATATATTCACACTGGAATCGGAGATAGGATCGCTAGCGAAACTGAAAGATAAATAAATTTGAAACTTTCCCGTAGGTATCTAACGGAGGTCGGCTCCTACGCAAATCTGTTTATCTCGCTTCAATCATATAGCGAACGGACGGACGAATATATAGGAAGCGAGAGCTGTCCACCGGCTCAGCTCCATTGGAATCGCAAAGAGGATTTGACTAGAATGCGAAAAATCCAAAGTCCCTTCGTTAGATGCATGAAGGAAGAGAGACGGAAAAGAAGAGAAAGAGAGGAAAAACTCGCGGAAGAATGTTCGCCTCCATTTTCGCGTAATGGAAAGTCAAACTCCGTTCAAACAACGTCGTCTCCAAATGTTGGCCTGCTTCAAAATTTTCGTACGAAAAAGCCGAATCGCTGAAAAATTCCTCCGCGTCTCAAAGAGCATTTTTCGAGAAAAGTGCGAGGAACATGTGCGTCGAGTCGCTATGACGCACACATAAGAACGTACTTATCGGCGAAGCTTTGCGTCCGAGGATGGTTTCGGCGGTGGCTGGGACCGGAGAAGCTGTTTTTTCATCATCCAGGAAAATGTATGAATCGTGTTGTAGAGGCTTTGCGAGTGTGCGGCTAATGGCTGCAGAGGAGTTCTCTCTACCCTTAAATCTACCCTCTCGTATTCGCTCGACCTTCCACATGTGTATAAAGGAGCCCCGATGTATATATACACGCTTTTACCGTGCTGGATTTTAATGGACCTAAGACCATTTCCAAACGAAAAAGATTATAGCGGACGGGTTATATCCCATTTCCAAAGAACAATGAAACAAATGGCAATGTAACGTTTGCCATTTATTTTCACTAGCGGCAATGAGCTGCATAGGGAAAATTGGATAAACAAAGTTTCGCCATTCATAAAAATAGCCTGGAGTGACGCGGCGTAGGTTTCCCAAGCCGACGGAACGGAAATCTAATTTCGTGCTGGAAACCCCCAAAAGGGATTAAGAAGCGCCATTTTCCGTGTGCGAAGGGTGTACACGCGCGGCATCCGATTTTAACTTTCGCGATGGACCTTCGGCCATCTATTAAAGCGATTATCCACGGGCAAGCAGACTCGAAAAGGCTTCATTTGATGCGCAAAAGGGTTGCCTTTCATGTGTACATCCCATCCTCAAAAACTCGAATTTCACCCCGAAAAACCATTCGCTTTATACCTCGTACAAGCGGTTCCTTTTTTCAACGCGTTCGCGCGTGCCCGATATTTTCCGGATCGTGTCTTCTTTCACCGCCGACCGACCGACCGATCGTACAAAAGCTCCTGCATTTTCGGCTGGTCGCCTGCAGATTTCATTAATACCGCGTTCAAACCGCCTTCAAAAGGTAACAATCCGTAACGCGTACCTCGCGTCATTCGATTCATTTGCGGGACAAATGTTTTTTCAAGTTCCTGTCGAATTCATCTCCCCCTCTCGTTTTACTCCCCATTATTCAAAAATAATCGGCAAATTTCCAATAATTTTAAAACAGTATTTCAAAAATAATTAAATCAACGCAAAGAGTTTATCTGCCAATGGAAAAAGAAAGAAGGGAATGAATTTAAAAAATTTCGAAGAGAGAATGTCGCAACCGTTTTTTTTCTTTTTCCGAAAGAATTCCAGGGAAAAAGAGAAATTAGCGCGTAGTTATCGATCACCGAACGAGATGTTCTCAAGAGTTTCGTCAGACGAATGAAAGAACGAAATGATTATGCTCTCGTTCCAGGATTCGCGCCGAGTTCTCACAAATGGCATTCGCAGATTATCAATTATGAAAAACACATGGTCAACCGACTCTCTCATCCCTCTCATCTCGCCGTTTCTTTCCGGGAAACGGAGACTACGTCTCACGTTTCATACTCCCACGAAGTTGATCGAGCGCTGATTATTATTAATTTCATGTCTTCAAAAGCGCGTAGCTGTATCTTATTTAAAAATTGCCGTAAAATGTGATACAGCCTCGCCCGAATTTACGCGTAAAGATAGGAAGGGGAACATATGCAGTACTGTAAATTTCGGCAATAACGTTAATTGCATTATTAAGGGGGTGCACGGCGAATCGATGCAGGGGTTCGAAATTCGAAGCGGGGTTGTCGAAACGAGCGTTTGACCCCAACGAATGCGAGCGAGCCGAACAAGTAGGTATAAGTATGGCCGGTCCGAGCGAAGGCTGCGTTATACGTCATTAGATCCTTCCAGGGTTTCTACTACTTTACGAGGTGGGAGTTAGGGAAACGCCAGATGCTCATCTGCTGGGAAAGAGCATTGACCGTACCGCACGCTTCGAGAATAATTGCTCCGACATGGCGAAACTCTTCGATTGCACGAGCAATGCGAGCATTTTTATTCCAGAAAATATAGTCGAAAGCAAACAAAGAAACCGAATACTTTCCCGAAACGGAGGTTCCAATTTTACGGCATTCGAGTATTTTGTTCCGAAGAGTCCAGGCCGTGTAAACTGTTCTCAATAAGCACGCGTGTCGTGTTTACAGCGTCGTGTCCGAATTGATTTGTCAAGTGTTGCAGGGGTTGCAGGGGTTGCAGGGTCGAGGAGCAAGACGGGCCATCGCTCAAAGTAGACTCTCGAAAATCGTGGAGCATTCCCCGGGGACTGGCGTCGAACAGGTCGAACAGAACGAACATGTGGGCTCGCAATCATCATTATTGTCATCATCGTTCCACTCACTCGCAGCGCAGCTTCCCGGCACAATTTTTCTCTCGCTACAATTTGTACTTATTGGATGCAGCCAATCAGCCCATACGCAAAGCTCGCGCGCGATTGTTCCAAAGGTCAATTAACCAGGCCTGGGGTTCATTCCGGTGCACCTGGGAAATGTTCGAGCCTCGTGTGCGTGTCTTTTTACCTCGCTTTTCACATTTCATCGTTATCGTTACAACTTTTTCCACGTTTTCGATACGATACCGTCCCATTGACACAACTTTTTCCCGAGTTTATACTTCTCTCATTGCGAGTCATTCCCCGAACAACGTAAACAAAGCCGAAATCAAGTTTTGCAGTGATTAAGCCCGAGATTTAGGTCACAGTATTCAGAGAATTGGCTAACGAAATGAACCATGTCCAAGCCATAAACGAGCTTAACATAATCGAATCTCAGAGTTGAGATCTCAAAACTCTCTCGGTAATGAGCAAAAAAATGTGCCCCGAAGCGAGCACTGAATAGCTGTCATGTACAATATATACACGATATATACACGTGCAAGGCAAAAAATGGCAAAGCGAGGGAATTCACTTTGCCGCGTTCGCATAAATTTTTCCCTCTCGGCAACTAAGTTATCCGACTCGTTCGGAGCGTCCTTTCGTCTTTGAACTTTCGCGTTTCTAAGTACACACGTAACTGTGCAGATCGACCGGGGAGCACGAGTATAGCAGGGAAAGGCGATAAAATATGCAGGACAACGATGTCCGGTAACAGGATTTGCCGGAGACGCATCGAAGGATAGATTGGAGAGCGAAAGAAGCGCAGTGATTGCTCAGACCACGCGTACGTATGCGGCATCTGGGCGCGCCTCAACTACGGGAATAAATAATTCAGCTGCGAGATGGCCGATGGCGACACAAACCGATGGATCCGATGGGCACCAGGGCCAAGGTGACACACGACGTCGGAATGCAGGAAGAGTCCTTTTTCCAAATATCCACAACTTTTTAACGCCGCCTCGATTGAATGGATCCGTACTTTTCTTTCCGATACGATCTGGATTTCCGTCGCGATAATTCGTTGCGTAAATACAATGGCCCTTTGAAAAAGTCGGGGGTCCCTTCGAAAAATTGTACCTACGAGTGAGAAGAGGCCACTCGAGCGTTGTTTCGAGAGCGAGTAATTGAAATGCCGCGCGTCGTCAAGCGCCGCAAACGCAGGGAAGAGGGAATAACGAAATGACCGTCATTTCAAAGACCACGCTACGATTTAAATGACACACTGGAATCCGTTATCTCAGCTTTTATCTCGATTAATAAAACGCCGCTTTGGAATCGACGTTGATTAAATGTTAAGGACCGCGTCTAATCAATGGCGCATCTTCACTTATATCTTTTGTCATTGCGAACTATTCTCGATTAAACTTATCAAGATTCGCAAGTGAAAGAGGAATTGCACAAAGGCTTGTAGCGATTACAAAGGTAATTGACGTGATAGATAATCGCGTAAATTGTTAACGAATTATTTCAAGACACTTTTAAATCTTCGTGTCAAGAAAACATGACGAACGCCAGTGTGCATAGATAAAAAAAACGGTTCCGAATTTTTCGTTGGCGCGCGTTCGGAGCCAACGATGCAAAGGTTACGGAGCAACGCCGGATCGGCGTATAAGAGCAAGATGCTGCGTCGCGAAGAAGCCCCGGCTCATTAGAGACGAGGGCGCTTAAAAACGCTTCATAAATATAACTCACAAGAAGGTTTTATACCTATGAAAAATTTGTCGCGGCTTACATGGCAGACGTATCGTTCATCTCGGCGGGTTGACTCTCGAGAATAAGAATGCGCTTTTATTTTTGGACCGAATGGACCGAGTTATTACATGAAAACGACGAGATTTTTTCTCGAGAAACTCTCGCGGCTGATATGTATTTTTAGATTATTATTTATGAAGCTTTCTCTGCCGGAATGTCGAAACGATGATCATTCATAACGATAAAAGCTGGGTAAAAAGCGTTTGTAGGAAAAAAAACCAGGTAAAATCATGGAATTATCTACGAGAATGATTTACAAAATGAAGATGTTAATGTACGCGCTATTTCCATATCGCTCCCATAATGCCGAGCCGTATATCAGATAAGACGGGTGCGCTGGTGCTAACCGTGGAGGCAAAGCAAGGTAATTCGAAAAATGCATAGATCTCCGTTCGAGTTGTAAAATGCTCTTTACGAGTTGGTTATCGCATTATATTCATTTATGAGGGTCAAATGAGCGTCGGTTGCTTTCGGTCACATCGGGGTGTGCGGCGCCGTCTCGTCTCTCAATTAACAGCTTATCGCTTATAGGTTTTCGATATTTTCTCTCCTCGTCTCGCCGCGCATTTATACGTGTGTGGCTTTATTCTTAGAAATCACGTGCAACCTTTTCCCTGTCATTCGCTATTAATTCATTACCTTATTTTCACACGGCGAAATATCGTTTCGCAAGAGAACGCTCGCGTAAAAGGACGAAACAAACGTTTTCGTTGCATGAGCAAAAAGCAATTATATATGGGGAGCATTTAAGCCGAGAATAATGGCGAGCAATAACAATAAGAATTCGAGCATTCTTCGGCGGAAGGCGGAAGAAAAAAATTACAATGCGACCGGAGGATGTTGCTCGGCGAGAGCGAGAAAAGGTATCGATTTCGCGAAAATCATGGTGCCCGTTGCCGATAATTATCCGAGCGCGGAGGCTGTATTCTTATGCCGAGAGGGCGTTAAAGGCGCTAATATATATCGGCGCGAGTAAAACAAAAGGCAGGGGAAAACAACGAAAGCGGCGATGTGTCTATCTCGGCGATGTGGCTGGCAAAGGCAGAGAGGGGTAAGCCCGGACTGAAGAGGAGAATTGCGGGAGCGTGGGATATGTGGGGAAGCTTTTAGTTTCGTTAATGGCTATCTCGCAGACCGATAAGTGCCGAGATCTGTCTACCTCCGCTTGCTTTACACCTTTCTCCCTTGGAGAACATCGCCAACCCTAGGCTCGAACGTTGCAAAACCTACGAGCCCTTTGCTCCGCGCGAAATATTGACAAAGATAACAATAACGTTATCAACGGCGAAACATTTTTACAAATATTAAACGCTGACGATTAATCCGTAGAAAAAGAAAGCGATTTTCTTCTAGCGCGTGTTACGTGATTTATCCTGCGTCCGTTTATTTTATCTCTGCTCTTGGCGCGCGAGAACGTGTGGCAGTCGACTGGGGATTCCGGACAGATGTAATTAGATAATTATGAAGTTCCGGGATAGTCACGTGAAGTTGAGAAGTCAGGCAAAAATAGCTTTTGTGTATTATTTACATCTCAGACATCCCGCAACAGTTGACTGTCTATCTACGAAATATCCCTGTTCATTTTCCAAATGCATAAATAAATGAATGAAGTAAATGAAAATTAAGAAACAAACGATACAGCGCGATCGATTCTCCCAATTTGGAGCGCGATTGGCGTAAACACGGAAATGGTTTATCGTAGCTTCTGCTACTGTCCATCATCTTTGGGCTCTTATGAGTTGATTCTTGTCGAAGCGAAACATTGTTTGACGTTCTATTAATAGATCACTCGAGCTGGCTCGGAAAAAGGTCGGGAAAAGTCTCGTATCGTACTTTGACGCGATACGAGATTCACAAGGTGGCGTTTTAGCCTCGATTGCTCGGTTATTCCGATGTAACGCGAAGGTAAGGACAAAGTTTGATCGTGAATCAAGGGAAAATGGGAAAGAGATCGAAGCAAAGGAGGTGCAGCAATAAAGGCCGAGAATGTTTGTTTAGGCTCTTCGCTCTATTCCGCTACGCCTTCAACCTCTCTTTCACCTCGTTTACCCACTCCCTTCATCTTTTTATCATCATTCCGCCCCTTGCCTTTCAACAACCCCCTCCAAATGTCTCATCTTCGAGCAATCCAACTGCGCTTCATCCCTTTCCACCTCGCCAGCAACACTTTTCTTCTTTGTTACGTCTCGAAAAAAACGCATTCCGAGGATATGATGATTTGCAAAATTACAAGGAGATTCGATTTCACATTATTGAAGCTGATTGAAGCGTCTACGGCGCGTATTATGTCCTCCCAAATAAGATCATCACTCACACTTTCGATGCATTTAAATCTCATTTTCAGCGAAGTTCCCCGCGCCCCCCTCGCCCTACCCCCCATCTTCCGCCACCTTCACCTCCACCTCAATAAGTCACGGCGCATTTGGCATTCGGCTGTGTTAACTTTTTTTTTCTCCTTCTTCTCTCCGTGCCAGGAGGTACACTCGACACCTCGCCACGCATCCTTTAGCGTCCCACTGCCAATTCATTTTCGAGCGCGTTATATCCTAACAAGATTCTCCGTGACCCGGCTATAGGATTTAATTTAGTAGAAACACC
The DNA here is from genome assembly GCA_022816865.1 of Zelostemma sp. ZL-2020. Lineage (NCBI taxonomy): Eukaryota > Metazoa > Arthropoda > Insecta > Hymenoptera > Platygastridae > Zelostemma > Zelostemma sp. ZL-2020. The sequence goes on from JABFQM010004175.1 coordinate 7,494, forward strand.
TATATGTTCCAGTGGTTCTCCGTCCCGAGTGTTATAGATTCGAGCGTAGATTACAAAATGCATATTCTCACGGAATATCGGATCTATAAATGTCCTGAGCTAAATGAAAAAGCAGACAAAACTGCCGACACTATTTTCGTGGATAATTTATTAAATTCCCAGCTTAATCGCGAGCATTTGTTTATTTATACGATGTCACCTCGGGAGGAATAAGCCCCGTGGCTGCGACTCGTAAATCCCTCACTCCTCGAATGTAATTTGACGTGACAAATGGCAGATGTAACGATAACGCCCGTCTGAGGTCGGGAGCATTTAAAATATGAGTCCGGCGCCCTTCATCGTTCATTAAAATAGACTGAAAAAAAGCGCATACCTATCCCTCTTGCGCATCCACCGACCGCGGTGGCCCAACTATGGCTCGCGGAATGGGAAGCATGTACGTGTGTACGCATGTACCTTCGTGATATAAATCCGTTCGAGTATAGGAGCCACGCTCCTATACTCGAAGAGGAGAAGAAGACCATTCACGCCACTGTCGCCGGTGCCAAGTATTCCTCGCTTCCCACTCGAATTCGCCGTTAAACATTCGGATTCGAGGCAATTTCCAATTACCCACGTGTCGCTTTTAGCCCATTTTATGCTCGAGTTTCATTGATCAACCGGAAAAAGTTCGAAACTTTCATATCCAGCGAAAAAGTCTTTCCTCTTTCCCAGCGTCTATACATTTTTTTAAAAACTGCACGCACGATCCGCAAAACTGCAAGAAAAAGAAGCTTGCTTCCTTGCCGAATCGAGGGCGCGAAAGATGCGATCGATTTTCACGTGAATATGGTTTCTTTGCAATTTCGACGCGCTCGTTACACCGATCAAGTGGCTCGGATGATCCGTGATGATCCATGACGGACGCATCACCTTCAAGGACGCCGACATTCGCGATAAGCGCAGCGTCATTCCCAATTCCACACATCGCCAGATTTCACCGCAACGCTCTCTCTCGCCACCCTCTTCGCCCACGACGACGAACCCTGGAAACCGATTGGACACGCTACCGATCGGCGTTCGAATTTTCGACGATGCCGATCAATGGGGCCCGTGTGATTTTTTCAATGGGAAAGAAACGCGCCGTATGATTCTTCGGTTCAACGTACTTTTCATCACTCGAGATTTTTTCTTTTCATTCGTTCGATTGCCTTTAAATTTCATCGAAAAAAAAAGCTCGATTCGTCAATGATTCGTAAAGATTCGGAATATGTAATAATCGACTTTACGTATTCCGCGATCGTACTCGAACAATCGGCGAGTCGCTCAACCATTCGCTCTTCCCGAAGTAACGAACCAAACCACAAGTGTCTCACTCGAATCCATTCCTTACACTACCAATCATGCATTTATCGAGTCGTTCCTAATCCCTCGAGGACTTTTCGTAAGAACCACCCGCAGTCTGCAGAGTTGGCTGGCTTCGAAAGACCCGGCTTTGAATGAGCCGAAAAGTGATCAATTACCTTTCGGTCTTATTCAACTAGTGCAATTCCAGAATCACTTGAAAAACATTCAACTCGCTATTGCGAATGACCACGCGAATAATTTACCTCCGCGATAATAATTTGCGGTGCATTTGTTTTTCTTAATTTATCAAAACCATTGTGCGCAACATTTGCAATGCAGAGAGAATCATTAACATTAGAATGAACAGGTCGCATTGTATCCTCGTTATGTATCGGTGAACATACTTCGGTTTGGCGAAATATGAACCGCCGATGAATGTAGAGCCGGAAATGCTTTGGCTACCCCGAACACAGGCGCGTCGACAGGCTTCGACGCACTTGCTCAATGCCACATGGAATCGATAACGCAACGCGCATCAGAGAAACGTGCTCATTTCGCAGAGATATCTGTATCCTGCCGACATGAATCAACAACTTTGCATGATTGTCCTTGTAAACTTGGAAAAAAAAGGCAACCGATGAAATCCTTTTTCACGCCACGGACATTCTTGAAAACCAGGACTTGTCCGGGTTAATTTACTGCGCTGCACCTTCATTCGACTAATGAAATCGCTTCTCCGTTCTCTATTATCGATAGGTTCGCTGATTTCAAGAGCCGGCAATCGCGGTCATCAAGTATTCAAGCTATGTTGCGTTCCCTCATCTCCTAGACGAATAGAGTACGTTCATTATAGAGCGCATTGTCGCCGTTGGTATACACGTAGGTGTGAGTTATCGAGTTGAACGTACGTGACACTCTCGTGAATAAACAATAGGATCTCCGAACGGGGTACAAAAAGCATCAGACCGATCGATGTATCCATTCATAATGAAAATCTCTGCACGACCTTAATAGATCATCAGGTATTTCCCCTTGTTTCCTGGATGTTTAACGAACACCCCCCCCCCCCCCCCCACACCCCCACTCCCCCCCCCACACCCCCCCCACCCCCCCCCCCCCCCCCCCCCCCCCCCCCCCCCCCCCCCCACCCCCCCCCCCCCCCCCCCACCCCCCCACCCCCCCCCC
>JABFQM010004177.1:0-10001 GCA_022816865.1 Zelostemma sp. ZL-2020
TAGCTTTCGACCATTGGTTTTGGTCTTCTTCAGAGATTCTGAATATATAAAGAACCGTAAATTAGGACTGAATGGTCCACATACAATTAAGAAACGAACAAATAATTAACAATGTAAACTTACGGCTAACAGTTAACAACGGTAAATTGTATCGGTCACTTTCTAGATATCACGTACTATTCAATTTTATCCAACACACCTAATGAACAAAATTAATGTAAATTGTTTTTGATGTAAATTGTTTTTGATTAGATTAAAAATACATATTGTATGTACGCTTACCCGTAAAACCATTGATGGTGGAAAACATGTGTTTTCGATGTGGATAAAAAGTGTGAAAGAGGTTAAGTGGTATGTCGGTGTTACGCATGTGTTTTCGACGTGTTTTCGATACGATTTCTACACGTTTTCCACTCGTTTTCCACTGTTAAAAAACGCAAACAACGGACAAATTAATACTTTTATATTAATAAAAATCGAATAGAAGCAGTAGAAAAACCTATTAGTTGCTAAAAAGTGCTTATTTTTGTAATTATCGCGAAATATCCAATCGCTGTAAATGATATTATCGACTGTATCGCTACTTGCGACATATTCTCGCGCTACTCTCGTCACTTCAACAATCTCTTACACCGATTGGATATTTCGCGATAGTTACAGAAATGAGCACTTTTGAGCAACTAATAGGTCTTTTTTACTGCTTCTATTCGATTTTTATTTGTATAAATGTATATATTATTTGTATATTATTATTTGTATATTATTTGTATATTTGTATAAATGTATAAATTCGTCCGTTTTTTGCGTTTTTTAACAGTGGAAAACGAGTGGAAAACGTGTGGAAATCGTGTTGAAAACGCGTGGAAATCGTATCGAAAACACATGTGTAACTCCGACATATACCACCTCTTTCACACTCTTTTTCCACATCGAAAACACATGTTTTCCACCATCAATGGTTTTACGGGTAGGGGGCAATGATGGTCGCGATTTTTTTTTAAGAGCGTAGAGTTTAGCCCAATTATGCACACGATATTTTTCGTAATGCTTGTACTAAAAACGCAATTTTGTCAAGCCAGTTGAGAAAACGGGGGTATTGCATCCATTTTTTCCTCGTTGACAGGAGCAACCGGCAACGTATGCACAAAGGGAAAATGTTGTTTTTTTCCTTTACGCATGCGCCTTCGGTAGTTCCTGTCATCAAGGGCGAAAAACGTTTGATTGCGGTTCCTTGTCATCAGATACGGGAAATCGTGGTTTTGGTGCGAGTGTTATGAAATTATATTTCAGCACAACGTCCTATGCATTTTTTCGCACAATTCGTGAGCAATTCAAATGTTTGTATGTGTCTGATATTGGTGTCGTCATACTAATAAAGTTGTGTAATTTATAACTTTTAAAAAACTTTCTTTTGTAATTTCCATCGAACGAGAAAGTATATTGAAACCTGCATCAGTATTGAAATGCCTTGCCCGTGAATATAAAATCTCAATACCGCTGAGCGGTATATTATTCAGAGTTTTATTTCGTTAGCATGGCCATTGAATGTCTCTCCACAGTATAGAAATCGTTGGTTCATCCTATACGTGATCCATATCGCCTTAAGGCGATGTGGAACACCCCGGGTTTCTACTTTATCGGTTTCTGGGGTTTTTATTCATTAATAATAAAATTTTCCAATTTCTTAAATAAACGAATCAATTTCTCATTTCTACCTTATTATTTATTCATTTGTAATTTATTTGTATGCAATTGTCCAATTTTTCAAAGTAATGTTTAAATTTTGTTGAAAATTGTAAAAGAAAAAGAATTTCTAAATTTTATGTCAATGTATAATGTTTTGCAATTTATTTCTTCCAATTAATTAAATGAAAGAATAAATGTTTCACTGATATCTTATTATTTATTTGTTTCCCATTTGTTTTCTCTGAAATTTTCCAATTTTCCAAATAAACGATTCAATTTCTTATTCATATATTCTTATTTATTTATTTGTAATTTGTTTATATGCAATTGTCCAATTTTACAATGTATTGCTTAAATTTTGTTGGAAACTTTCACAGAAAAGGAATTTCTAAATTTTATATCATTTTATGTCACACAGGCTGACTTACGCGCTGTTAGACACCTGTAGCGCCACCAATAACGTACCCGTTTATCGACCGATGTAGGAGTGGGGGTAGCATTCCTTTTTATAGCCCCGCATTCTTCTTTATACACTTGTGAAGCGGGTTATAAAGATCAAAACAAACATCTGGTCGCTAAACGGCCACGTGATTGGTGGCGCAACAGATATCTAACAGCACATAAGCCATACATCTCTGTCTTCGGGCCGCGCTTTGCGCGACCCTACGACCTCGAGCTACAATCATCACGCTCGGCGTATAAAGACCGACTTACCCCCCTTGTTGCATAATGTACTATTGCGGCCCAGAAAAATACTGGGTTGTTTTATAATATAGGGCAAAGTTTCGTCGAACCTAAAAAACACGATGGACGAGCTTAGACGACCGGTTCCAACGTGAACTAGAGTGCCAATCTCCAAGCAGCAGGACACGACGCAAATGCTTATCTTACGCACAGAATCCTCTGGCCACAACCACTGGAAATCGAGACTGGGGACATCAAAGATAATTTTGACCTATTCAAACGCAACTGGGAAACATACTGCATAGCAACGGAAATATATAAAATGGGGACAAGATCTAGAGGTAAAAAATATCAACATTCTTCGATGCACTGTCGGCGGCAAGGCCAAAAAAAATACGCTTACTTCCATTTAACTAAAGAGAATGAAACTAGTATACAAAACGTCATAGCAGCGATCGAAAAATGCCTCGGATCAGATCGCAGCTTGTTATATGACAGATGATAGGTTCAGGAACCAGAAAACGGCCATACTAAAATCGGAACACATATCTTTCACGTCGGTTTCCCTGGATTTTATATTTATTCACTGTAAACGAGGAGTAGGTAAATTATTGAGCAATACAGTCGACAAAACAAATGATCAAAACTCATCATGTACAAGTTCTGTATCGCAGGCACACATAATGTAAAATCGATAGTTAACTGCTATAGACAACGTCGAGAAAATACGCGGTGTTCCATACACGCTGCCCGACGCTCGATTGCAAAAAAGAAGCCAAGTACATCGCGTGCGAGCCTCATTGATTATTCTTCACAAACTTCCAACTGCTTATTACGGGAGAACCGACTCTAGCAACTTTACGGTAACGATAATTTTTCTTCTTCTTCTTCGACTATTGAATTTTTGTTCTTACGTAGTTGCTAATTGCGCCAATTTTCTTATGCGAAATTTATCGTCTCGAGGAAATATTCTAGACAGAAGTGTAGCGTCGTACAGACGAAGTGAAGTACTCGAAGAGAAAGAAAAATTGAGCAACATATGCAGTACGGTGAACAAGTTCCACGGGGAAATGTAGAGTACCGCAACGTCTCGTACGTTTCTTGCATGTTACTCGCGTGTTATAGTAAATCGATGACAGACTTTATGAAAATTTCGGCTCACTAGCGAGGGTTTATTGAAAACTGATAACAAGCATCGACGATCGGATCTATTAGACAGGAAATGGATATCTACGACACTTATATCCGCCATTATAAACGTAACATGAAAATACTTGGTTGTTGGCCATACCAATCTATTTATTACAAAATATTTGCGTTGTGTGTCTTCTGGTCAATCATTTTTCCAATCATGTTTGCCGGGGTAGGTTACAATTACTTGTTTTGTCGATTAAAGTATTCCGGTTTGGACCTAGAACTCCACTAGAGCATATTCAACTCTCAGTCAAATATGTGCCCTGGTATAAAATATGGTTGTAGTGCACTGAAGCAGTCGAAATTTAAGGGATCAGAATGTGCCATATATTGAGTTTCCTTTTGTTTGCTGCACATCAGATGAGAATAAGTGATCTCATCGCGGCTATATTGTGAGAATAATGATTGTACGATTACTATGTGAACGCTGACGTTCATGTTACATTCCAGGCAGCAGTTATCAATGCAAATAGGAACGATTTAGACAAAACAATGTACATACTGCAGTCAGCAACAGTAGGTGTAGGCGTCAACTGCCTGGTGTTGGTTTTCCTATTTTCGAGCGCGGTACAGTATTACTTTCATATGTATGCTGACTAAGATGATAAAGGGCCCAGTTCAATCAGTTTTAATTAATCAATAAATAATGACGTATATATTATTAGTTTTAATTTGTCAATAAATAATCTGTACGTTTTTGGGCACGACTTCCACATTATTGCGGACAATGCTTTTTCCGCCTTCACGTAGCGCCTAGCCTGTTGACAGAAAAATGACGTATATTAAAACTAATAATAACGTATATTAATAATTTATAATAATTTATTATTAATTGACATTTTTGTTCATTATAAGAACGGATGTAAACATACATGCATTAATGTTATGCAGGCGTATATGAGTTTCTTGAACAGGAATTCTCACATATACTATGTGTGGATAGTTAAACTTTTACTGATTTATATTAACAGAGTATCTGTTAGTGTTGTGGACAAATGCGGGTTTTCTTGATAAATAACGGGAGACAGGTTGAACACGTTACTCTATTTATTCGATACCCCGAAATCTAAATACATACATGAAGTTAACAATGTGTGGAAGCAACAGTACATGAAGGAAAACGCCCAGATGGCGTTGTTAGCTAATACGAACGATATTCAATATACGATAGTTAGTCTAACGGCGCAATTTTGACTTTCAAGAACAAAAGTATTCATGATTATATTCGAAGCGATTGGGAAAATTTGCGGCATTCTTTTGAACATGAAATAATCGATTTGGCAATGAAAAGAACAAATACGTACATGGTACGAGCGTCCGGTGAGTTCCGTATTTCCGAAATAGTTTTCGTTGCGAAAAAAAAGGTAGCAGTTTTTGCTAGACTCTTTATGTCAAAAAAAATAATCTCAGCAATGCTCTACGGATACTTTTCCAACAAGGTTTGAAAACGTGACAACATTTTTTTTCAGTAACATTCCACATTGGCATATTTTTGCTGGTACTTTTGATGTTCATTCCGAAGATTCTGGATTTAACGTTGCCATTAGAAGAGCCTCGTTCCAATAATTTTATTCTGGAAGAAGATATTAGTCGATGCTTACAAATAAATAATATTGTTATGTTGTTTGTTCATAATATACTTGCTACTGTGATCGGCGGTGTATACGTGGAAGCTTTGTTTTTATTCGTGCTGTTCGTAACGAGTTATGGATTTGCAATTTTTGATACCATCAAGTAAGAATCGAAACAGTGTCTATTTACTTAGAAAGGGGATTAGAAAGTGAATTAACATAAACCATACACTTAATAGCATTTCGTAGTAGATGAGTTACTGATCTTTTCCATTGTGAAATTCTTCAAGTTAAATCGGCGTCAGGCCAGAATCAGCACATCCCGATTTAACGATAGAAGAGGTCGGTAACTAATCTTACTCCGCAATACTCTTAACTGAACAAAGTTGAGTTCAGGGGTTATAAATTCTCTTTCAAGGGTGATCGTGGTAACAAAGATTTTAAGTACAGACATACCTTCAATTCAACTCGTGAAAAAGATAAACTGAAAGGAATTCACAGCGATCTTCGCTTCTGTGTCAAGCGCCACCTTGACATTATCAAGTTAGTTGAAGAAGAATGCATCGCGCCTTATTTTTAGCAGCAATTTTATGCGATTAGTAAAGGATCACAGAATGACAGGCAACGATTTAAACTGAGCAATGGAAATTATAACGTATTGTTCGGCTTAAAGTGATGTATCGCAACGAGGAACAACAAATTAGCATTCTATTTTTTCTTACAAATACAGATTAACCACATTCATCCAGAGTGTTTTCAACCTCATACTTGCGGTTTGCTCAACTATGATGATTATTCTGTCAGCAGCTTCATGTTATGGAGTAAGATAATTATTGACACCATAAATCTGTCAGAGAAGAATTTATTTCGCTTAATGACTCCAGTTAATTGCTTTTGGAGTGATTTCAATAAGTGCATACCTTCAAATAGAGTGGAATGCACGCTCATAAGCGTCCTTATATCTTTATTATCCATGTAGTGAACTAAATCAATCATTTTTTAGATAATCATTTCATTACATGATTCAAAACAACTGTTCACATGTGTTGGTATGTTAGCTGGAGCACTCTCAATCATCTTTTCGTATAATTTTTGTGGTGAACTTCTGACGGCCAAGTGTGAAACCTTACAATATTCATGGTAAGCATCAAATGTTTCATAATTGCCAAGATTTGAAGAAATATCGATTCGAAAACATCTTCTTGAGGCATTGTCGGCAAATATCATCGCCACATAATGAATATTTACCAAAGAACAATAATTTATTTCGTTTGATTTGAATGTATTGAAGTTACTTGGTGAGCTGGTATAACTGGCCTACGAAATTACAAAAAACGATCAACATAATGCAGATTGAATTTAAAAGGCCCATAGCATTTCGTATTCCTGGAGGTGTTAACATCGGCATGCAAAATTTTGTGAAGGTGACGTATTTTTAGGTACAACGAATTTAAATTTGCTGAAGACCGCTTCGAAAAAGATTCAAAGAAATAAATACAATTTAGTTGTTATAATGTTTTTCATTGACTTCGTAATGATCAGCAATGAAAAAATACAGATCAGTTAATGGATATTTTCGGGATTTTAGACTGTCAATACGACATTTTCGGCCGTCACTATTTTCTGGTCTTTGCGCGAGTCTCGATTTCACATAGAGAATATTACCGAAATGTAAAAAAGACTGGGAAGATTTGACAGTACGGAAAATTGGACGAGGACGGAAGTTCATCATCAGGTTTGTATTTCATTATATTTTTGCGTGAGTTACTCGCTTCTCCTATCACTTACCCCTTCCAAAAACCTAACATAACATGGCCTGTCCTCTTCTCAAACAGCCCGAGTCACTGCACTTCTCGATTTCGTGAAAGATACGATCGTGTAGAAGTAACATATTCATGTCAGTTTGTTCGAGACATGCAATTCTAGCAAAAACATTACAACTTTGCAATACTTATGAAAAACAAATATTTCAGTTCAAATAACAAAAATTAACGATTCAACGTTGCCATTAGAAGAGCCTCGTTCTAATAATTTTATTCTAGGACAAGATATTAATCGATACTTACGAATAAATAATATTGTTATGTTGATTGTTTATAATATACTTGCTACTATAATCAGCGCTGTATATGAGGAAGCTTTGTTTTTATTCGTGCTTTTCGTAGTGAATTATAGATTCGCAATTTTATTCACCGTCAGGTAAGAATTGAAACAGAATCTTGTGACGGGCTTTGGTACCAAACCCGTCACTCAAGTTTAACTTGTGTATTTTCTTTTCTTTTCGTGTTTTAGCGAACAGGCCCTGGGTAAGTTATCTTTCCAGCTCGAGCGGATCTCTCGTTTCCTTTTCTTTTTCTATTTTTTTTCTTTTTTTCGTCCGATTAGAAAAGAGCCCTCTGCTCGTACTTATTGGACGTCATATCTTGTACATTTCTTTCGTTTCTCTTCGCTTTGGTTTTGTTTTATATCGAGTCGCGATCTGCTTGTTAATTTAAGTTAGCGTTTAAGTCAAAAGCGAATGCCACGAGCGCAGCGACGAAGCCCGTGAGAACTTCGCCCTGGATTGAGACGCCGCCTCAGGATGCGGGGTCGCGGTGGCCTCTTCACGGTGGCCGAAATGATGATTGATTGAGAGGAACGAGATTGCTCGCGATAAATTCTTTTTTAAACTTGCGAAATTCCATAATTAAAAAAAACATGCCGTTACAAATAATGTTCTGTCCTTTGTCGGTTTCTTGAATAGAATATGAGTTTTCAAGAGTCATTTTACAAAAGTGGGGTTTGTTCTAGTCCTCATACATTTTACAAAAAATGTCGATAAGTGCATGGCATTGTCATAGAATTAGTCATATCGAAGTATCGTACATCGGCCCTAGTCACTGTACTTGCTGAATTCGTGAAAGATACGATCGTGTAGAAGTAACATACTCATGGCAGTTTGTCCGAGACATGCACTTTCGGCAAACACATTAAAACTTTGCAATACTCATGGAAAACAAATATTTCTGTTTTGAATTGTAATGAAAATTTTCTTTTTTTTTTTTCTTTAGTCCAAATTCAAGTAAAATGTGTTAGGCTGCGTAAGGACGTTTCCAACTTTGTCTTGAATTGTAATTGCGGTCAATAAAAAAACCTTCACTAATAAGATCCGATAAAAAGTTGATTTAATGCTCATGTGAATTGAACTTCAACTTTTCCTGCTTAATAACTGAAAATTACATAGCATCAGTCCCAATTGTGTAAAATTATTATCCTGTCATTGTTTATTCAAGTGTATATCAACTTATTTTCAATTGTTTCAAAGTCTTATATTACAGTTGTCTCTTTCATTATTTATTCTATCATTTTATTGACATTTTTTCACATCATCATTGAGAGACTGATTGTCTTGAGTTTTGATGTATAATGGGAAAACGCAAGGTCGGCGATTTTCTACGTGAATGAAGCAGCATTGTTTAAACACTCATTGTGAAGATCTGAAGGCGTATAGATCGGCATGTCTCGCGTATTCAAAGGGATGTTCGTACTCTCTCTATGGATATTAGCCCCGATGTCGTTCTCTTCTATATTTTTTTCATTCTTCGTCTTTGATTCTGTAAAAACAATATTAAGTTCACTGTATATATATTCTACCAACACTGAAAAATGGCTATCGTAATTAATTAACTTTTACCATTTTGATTGTCGTATCAGATGTCACGAAGGATTAATCTAGGCACTTTGGTTGTCAAATTAAACTTCGGCGATGTTTCTTTTGCATGCTTCAAAGTCCTCCCTTCCAGCTTAACTTTCTTGTACGTTGACATTATTTTACAGTCTCTAAAAAAAATAAAAAATTGTATGTTCTACGATGATAGAATTATCCAGGAGATATACGACTGAATTAAAAATTTTTTAAAATCGTCATTACCATTTTTATAGATGTGACAATTAGGTAATCAGCCGGAATGTGAAATACACTGATGATATTAGTATCAGTTAAGCTGTTCTTCTTTCGACGTCTGAAACGGTACTATTATTTTTTTATTCACCAGTCATTTCGCTTCTAATCATTGGTCGGAAAAGAAATTTATGATTCATTAGATTGGCGACATTGGATCGCGTTTTATCGTAATTCTTCATTAAAATATTGATTTAAAGAATTAAAATACAATCATCTTTCGAAGTAATTTTTTTGTAACACATATGCACGAAAACCGCCATTTTTCATGCCTGTTGAGCGTGCGTAAAATCGTCCTGTTTGCAGACGATGACAATATACTTCTTTGCATTACATACATTTTTTTTGGAAACTTCTGTTTCTTGAAGTTCATACACGTCATGCGATATAGCGACGAACGAACGAATTGCCGTGTGGACATTTTATTATGAATTTAGCGAACACGGTTGCATCGGCGGCGAAACGTTATCTCTGGACACAGTTGAATTATTGTCGAATATAAAACTTTCGCGAGTCGTGTGCCGCCAATGTCCAGATTCGTAATAATACATCGAAATATAATTATCATTTTCTCATATAGCTACGAGTACTGGTCTGCCATTGTTGTCAAATACTAAAATTCCATTATAAGGGCCATCATGGAATGTGGTTTTTTCGGTTCGATTAACGAATGATGTTACCGCTGTCCATCTGGATGTATCCAATCTGCTATGTATGCCACTTTTGTGACGCCGAGACATTGGGAGACAATCTCAGATCGTCTGACCCGACCCGGTACCACATCTATGATAAAACGACGTGGGTTTTTTACAACGACGTGTGCAAAAATCAGAGACAAACAGGAAATCGATTGACATAGTTTCTAGTCTAGATAATGCGTCGTAATGGACTTTAAGTATCTTTGATACAGACATAATGGTGCATTT